>JAPYYW010000950.1:0-37486 GCA_030522545.1 Cremastinae sp. A BG-2022a
CGAGGTCGAGTGAAAAACCGATTAAGGCCTTAATTGTTCGATTTTATGACGAAATTTGGAATCAGTATGCCAGTGAAAAGTGTCGGGGTAAGACGTGTTTGGTCTCGCCGGGTAGTTTGGTACCGAAAAACATTTCGTAGAAATTCGACAAGTTTCAATCGAGTGTCAGTTCCAGTGTTATTTTCTATCATACGAAAAGTGAATAGTGTTTCAAATTTATAATATATCGTTTTAAAATACTTCAAAAAAAATGTCGATGCGGATGTATCCTATATTAAAAAAGACATGAAATCTCCAATGAATTAATTGGAATAGAGTGCATTATGCGAATAAGTTGTACGAAGTATGCACCTAGAAGAATAGCAAAATATTAATTGATACATGTGAAAAAAGCGCTCGTTATAGAAAAAATAGTCATAAGAATTGATTTAGGTGTATGTACTGAAAGATCTATAAAATATAGTTGATCAATAACAGTGATAACTATATATGTGTACTGATTATTACAAAATTAAATATATTTAAAACAAATGTTGTTTTAATTTATATTTAAAATTTTGATATTATTTTAAATATGTATATGTTTTATTTTAATATATTTTAAATACATTTTATTTTAATATATAAAAATATATTTTTATTTAAAAATAATTAGTATATGTATAGTTGTTACTTTATGGTATAGTATACTACCCTAATTAATCTCATTGTCAGTATAATATGATAATTTTTTTTAATATCAAAAAATATGATAACAGTTCGGTGTTAAAATGTTTGATGACACAAGTACAAATATGCAGATAAGAATTTTGCCCAAACTCGCAATATTTTTTGTCTTTTGCGGACGTCATCTTATATACTTTCTTCTCTTTTTTCAATTTTTTTTTCATTGTGCAAAATTCCTCGTATATGGAATCGAAAGAGCATTTTTCTCACTGATGTGAGTCCGGGCTCCGCCTGTATGAAGAAATTACGAGTGGAATTACGAGTATGAGAAAATAAGTGCATCAGTAATTTCTAATCGGAGCAATTAAATTCGCACGTACTTGAAGGAATTCATGAGGCGAGGTTTGCATTTTCGAGATTTCTCGGCCGCGAGATATTCACCATTTTCCATTAACCCTTCAGGTCAACACGAGATAATCGTGCCCAGACACACGATTCCAGCCACCGAGTTTCGCGCAACGGTGAAACATCCAAATTGCAACTGACCCTGCCAAGCGTGCCACATTCTTTTTTTTTCGACCAATCCCTAAAATATTATCTCATTTGTCACCAGATTTATTTACTATAGCCAAATTAATTTTACCATTTTATGATTTATTTTATTATCTACATTTAAACTTTAATGAAAATTTTTCTGAAATTTAATAAAAGTAATAATTAAAAAAAACATGCAACAAATAAGATATGAAAAAACAACTATAGTATACATACAAAAATGTTTGTCGTGAGTTTGAGTGTAGTCGTACAAAAATTACAGCGTGTAAAAAATCTCAAAAATAATAATAATCATAATTATGAAAACATGGGAATGTTGAAATAGTATTTCTAATTTCGACAAATTTTATTTACTATACATACCAATTCTAACAATCTATGATTTATTTTTTCGTCTGTATTAAAATTTTAATGAAAATTTTTTTGAAATGTAATAAAAGGAATAATTACAAAGAGATTGCAATAAAAATAAGGGGAAAAAACAACTAAACATAAAAAAATGTTTATCGTAAGTTTTAGTAGTTGTCAAAAAAGTTCAACGTATAAAGACAAACACGAAAATAATAATAATGATAATTAAGAAATTACGAGAATGATGAAATGATATTTATAATTTTGACAAAATTAATTTACTCTCCAAATTAATTTTAACATTCTATGATTTATTTTGTAATCTCAATTTAAATGGTAATGAAAATATTTCTGAACTGCAATAAGAACAATATTAAAAAAAAGATGCAATAAAAATGAGTAAAAAAAAACAATAACACATAAAAAATGTTTATTGTAAGTTTTAGTAGTTATAAAAAAATTAAAACGTGTAAAAAAAATTTGAAAATAATTAAATGGTAATAATGAAAATATGAGAATGTTGAAATGATGTTTAAAGATTAAATTTCACAGTTGATACGAACCGGAAGAGATTTCTCACCTCATCTACCGTAACAATAATAATGAACTTGAAATTTCTTTGAATAAAAATGATCAGCGATCACCGAATTATCGTAATTACGGGCTAATGCGTTCGTCCGGTCGGTCGTCGACTTCAAATTTATTTTCTCGCGGTGATGATTTGAAGCTTCGCTTGAATTACAGCGGCAGTTCGGCTAACGATATTTCTCTTGCTTTGGCTTTTATTTCTCAAATATATGTATATATATTTTCTTGTCTCTCGTCCCGTTCAGATCGACAAAATCCGCCTTCATCAATTTTCTGTTTTCCGTCGTGTTATTTATTGATTTTTCCTCCATGCTAATTAATTTAATTGGATATTATCGTATACCTCTATAGAATATTTACCGAATGAATTAATACTAATAAATTAATATTATTTGATTAAAATTTTTGTAATTCACGATTTAAACAAATTAATTTAATTCTTAAATTTAATAGTTGCAATAATATTTTTTACTTTGAATCTTTATTTTTGATTTTTTTTGTTATAATTAATTTAAAAAAATGTCTATATTTATTCTTTTCTTTATTACATCATTGCTAAAATTAAAAAAAAATTTCGTTTTTATATTTATTCTACGTTATCGAGTTTTAATCGAGTGAGTGTGCGTTTCGCGATTTTATGGTGCAAAAAGTATACATTATACAGTAATTCAGGTAGAAATTATATTTCCCTATTTTTTATGACGATCTTTCGTGAATTTAAGCGAAACGATTTTCCTAACACTTTTTATCCTGCTCGCTTTTTCTTCTTTCACCCGAGTTGCCGGAAGTACTTCAATTCATTCTCCAATGAATATGCGCAGTCCTCGTAGCGTAATCGTAACACGGCAATCTCGCCATACCCGAGCGGAGCCGGGTCGTATCGTACTCGCCGACATATTTTACACCTCGCTTGAAATTTAATCCGATCTCCGCGACCAAGAGCCTTCAATTTATCCTATCTATGAAATTTCGCCTTTCTTCATTTACTCGCTGTCTCTTCCTCATTACACCCCCTCTTCCGCATTTATTTTCAAAATTTTATTTAAATATATTTAAATGATTCAATATGTTCCTGTTTTTTATGAGTGTTAACATTTTTTTCTTCATTTTTTTACGATCTTGAAGTGTGATTAAAAAAGCGAGCTGCCAGATGGTTGCTAAATATGAATTATCTATATTATGAAAAAGAAATTGAACATTTACAGTCCTTAACAATAAAAAAGGTTTTTAATGGCAAATTTTTGCTGAAATTTTAGACGTTGTACTTATTTTGCTCTAAATTTTTCAATTTTTTCCTGTTTGGTTCAATGTCAAGCATACTTTTTAAATATTTATTAGTATTGTTTAAATAATAAAAAATTTTATCTTTAGTGAAACCTATCCAAATTTGTAATTAAGATATTATCAAAATCATATGATAAAACATGTAGAATTTCTTATAAGTATTAATGGTATAAAATTTTCATTAAACTCTAAAAACTTTTAGTATAATTAATTTTTAAAGTTAACACAACAATCATTCATATATTAGGAAGACATAAAAAATTCAGACACTTATTGTTACCTTTTCTCACGTCACTCCAATTCATCTTATAAAAAATAATATTTATTTGTGTTATACATTTCGTATTCTCAAATTAACATATTTTCTTTTTTATAAGTTGGAAGGTAAATAGATTTTCAAAAAAATAATTTAATAAATAGTTAATAAAACAAATAGCTCTTGCACAATTTTTCCTGTTTCTACAAGAAAATAAAATTTGTTCATTTATTGTTAAATTTATTCACCTGAGATTTTATTTTATTTAATTCGTATGATATATGCATAGTGTGCCCGATTTCCTGCTGAAATTTAATGGTAGAGAAAAAGTAAAAGAAGAAATAATGCGTAAAATTGAGAGCATTGAATTTTGATGGTATCCTTATATATCCTTGTTTGAAACTTTTCCTTTCACTCGTAAACAAAAGAGATGCTCAAAATCAACGCTTCTGTTTCCGCTCTCTTGTTCTCTCCCACAAATTGCCGACGTGAGATGCCATAAAAATCACCGTAAAAATAAAAGCGAGCCAATTTTAATCCTTCACGCCGAGAACAAAAATTTCAATTTTGATCTCACAGAAATGGTGAGAAAACGAATGTATCACCACTCCAAAAGGTTCGAATACATTTTTCATTTTCTAGTATAAAAAATAATGATATATAGATACAGGAAGTTTTAGTTAATGTTTTATAAACATTTTTCTGCATAATTTTTAGAGACGTTTGTTACGAACTAGTCCAGATATTTATTATTGAAAATTAGAAATTGATCACTTGTTTTTTATGACAAAAGGTATAAAAAGAGTGATTTTTGACAATAAATAATATTTCGACTTCCACATATGGTACAGCGAGTATCAAACATATTTTATATATATACTTATATTTCAAATAAGTGTCTCAAATATCTGACTTAAAAAATATTACATGACTTTACCATATCTTAACTATCAAACAAATTTCAGCTTTATTTATTTTTCGAATCTGTAGTTGTGTTGTTAATTTGAAAATTTTATGATTTTCCTATTTTTGGAAAAATATAGTCACTGTATTTTTCAAAAATTGAATGAAAAATTTTGTTATAAAATTTTGTTGATTTGTCATAAAAGTAATGAACTTATTCAGATTTTTTGTAATTAAATTTTTTTTTATAAACTAACAATAAATGTCTGAAATATCTAATATGTAGATGAACAGTATATTTTACGAATTTCTTTGTTAAAACTTTCAGTTTTATTGTTTTAATGATATTATTATTGTTAATGGTATTTTTTTAATTGTACTCTATTTTATTGTTTTATTAATTATCGTCACTAAAAATCGACAAACATTAATAAAGGAATTTTATTCCATTTGTTTTTTAATATTTTAAAAATTGGAAGAAGATAGAGCATCTAACAATCGAGACATTAAGTATTGAAACTTAACACTTAATTTAATTACAAAAATTATAATTATCAATGATAAATATTTCGACTGTTTATTAACGATATATAAAGGTTCTTTTGTACATATGTTTTTAGTTAACTGCAGATTGTATAATTATTTATTTTTTCTTTTTGAACAGAAATCGTCCGAAACGATTTAATTGCGAAATGCTCGATGGTTATTCAAAAGAGGTACCGCGCAGAAAGAGGATTTCGGTTCGACTTTTAAGAATTGCGTTAAATTTTTTCCATCGCAAGGCTCAATTAGACGCGCGCATACGCTAAATTGTGCAATTCTCGACTTTTTTTTCTCGCACCTCCTTGGCCAAGAGAAAAAATTCGTGCGAGCCTCTGATTTCAAATTGAGCGAAAAAGAGAGGAATTGAAACATACATTTTTCCACCTCGGAATACCGTCTCTCTCGGCTTGCGTAACGAAATCCTATTGTTTTTTTTTACCGTGAATGCGCTCCTTTGATTCCTCTTCGCCCCTTTATTCTCATTTTTTCGCGCGACAGCACAATCGCGTTGGAATTAAGACTGCGTGACTCCGCGCATGCCAAATTTACATTTTTTCGTTTATGTTTTTTGCATACAAACATTTTTTTTACGATATTTCGTACAATATGATCATTTTATAGTAGCACTTTTTGGGAACAAAATTTTGTTTTACAACAAATTTTGTTTTACAATAAATTTTGTTTCCAAAAAATTCTACTGTAAAATGATCATATTGTACGAAATGGCCAATAAATAATGAATAAATAAAAATATTTTCAAAAAATAAAGTAATATCGTAAAAAAATGTTTGTATGAATTTTTGTTTTACAACAAAATGTTGTCGTAATGACTAAATATATTTTAATTGATCGTGATTTACTTATTTCAATTGAAATAAAATTCAAATATAAATGTGAATTTATAAGTTGACAAAAAGAATCATTAAAGATGTTCTGTTAAAAATTGCATATATAATGGAAGATTTTTGAAAACTTTACACAGTATAATAAAGTCGTGCAAAAATTTCACGATAATTAAGAAGCTCCTCATTAAGATAGTAATAGTTAAAAATGGTTATATTTTCTGTACAATACCGTATAAGAGCAAGTGTTTTAAGTTGCAACTTTGTACAATAATTATCTAAGTAACGAACTTTCTAATTTAAGTGAAATTTTGCTCTGATCTTTGTATGCGTCATTAAAAATAAAGTTTCATCTAATTAAAAAAAATTTCATTATTTTGGTATTTTCGACGAAGTTTTTCTCTTAGTGTACCGATGCAGGCAATTCGTATTAGAGAAAAAACAAATGAAGTAAGTGCAAAAATTCTATGCTACATTTTTGAAGATGTATTTAAAAATATTATTTATAAATTTCACGGCAATCGGATCAATATATATATATTGTATATATATTTTTTATTATTAAATTTTCCAGTTTTTAACTATAAAAGCTGATGCTAACAGTATAGCATTAAATCGTTGTTTTGGACTAAATTGTTCTAATTTAGAGGGCATATCCAGTGATTTGCACTACTCTATATACGTATTGATCAATATACATATATGGAAATATTTTGCGATTGATCATCATATACTAAATGATTTGGTAAAACAAAATGTTGATAGACTGCTCATATACAGTGATTTGAACCATCTTACAAAAAAATACCTCTACAACTTTGACAATTTTGAGATTTTCAATGTCTATACTAAAGCTTACATTTTTTAAATAATAATTTCAATTTTAAAAAAACGACAAAAAATTTCAGAGTGGCCAGACTTCTTACTTTTTCGAATGAGAAAATTCATTTCGTGGAGACATAAAAATGTAAAATGGTTCACGGATTTGACGTGCATCTCGAGCTCTGCACTTGACGATATGAATGATCGATTTCATTACGCACCTTTTGGACACGAACGGCGTGATTCACCCTCTGTTTTTTCTCGCTCTCCTTCCTATTTCGGTGCACGCTACGCCGATAAGAGAAAGAAAAATATATAGCGTTAAAACTCGCCCCTGTCCGATAAGACACTGACACTTTTTATTTGAATAAAAATATTATTCATCCTACTCTGTTTTTATTTTCCAATCTAAATAAAAGTTTTTTCATCATTTTATCGAACAAAATTTTTATTTATTATATTTCTGAACGCGGTTATTTTAATTTTTCAATCTTTTTCTATATTTTTATGTTTTTTTTTATTGTATATTGTTGAACATTTTTAAAAATTATATTTGTATATGATTATTATAGTTACACATTTTATTTGTATCATATACATTGAAAATTTAACTTGTTATTATTGAATTGTCATTTTTATTCATTTACCATATAAAACTAAAGATTAATTTTGTGCATTTCTTTTAGTCAGTTATATGACTATATATATACGTGCATTATTTTTTATACACTAAAAATTAAACCTATTATTATTGAGTTATTGTTTTCAGTCATTTAGGAAAATTAAAAAGTAATTTTATGCACTTATTTATCGTTGTACTTTTTCTTTGATGATATTTTTCCTACAAATCATTGACGCATTCATGCGTTCACGAAATAGGTTTTGAAGAATGCGGAGAGAAAACTGAGCATATGGAATTTTTGCAAATCAGAGTACCAGAGCGATAATATTTTTCTCCAAACTATTATATGACGCCAGGAAAGCAAGGATTTGTCTCGTCTATTTTTTTCTCCTATTTCATTGGCAATAAGTTTCCTTTTTTTTCTACGACTAATAATTAAATTGTCATATTACTTCTTTGACTGCCGCGTAATTGCAGAGTATGTTCTTTACTTGAAGTATTTACTGTGCTCAATCTTTTTTAATACTCTTCTTTAGTTTTTATTTTTTATTTCAGATTCACTTTTAGAATACGTGTGTGAGTGTTTGTGTGCAATTATTCGTTTCCACACGGCGACGATGAAAATCGCTCGAGAAGTCACGAAACTTTTCCTTTGTCTTTTTCTCTCAAGCAGACCTCTAATTAGCGAGAGTGATATAAAATTTATTTTTTCATTCAACAAATGACAAAGTTTTTTAAATTATTTTATACAGCAATATTGTTAAATAAAATGTTATTAAATTCAATTTGAGATTAAGAAATAAAATAATATACACTGATCAGTGACTTGTAAAAAATGAATAATTAATAATAAACTAAACAAAAATCAAATTAAGTAAGAGTTAAAAAATTAATTAAAAAAAGTTATTTCACCGAATTAAATAGTCAAAAGCCTTTTTTAAAATCTTCCCTACAAAAAGATTGGACCAAATTCCCAAAAAATTCACCATAATTACTAAATTCTTGTTTATATTTATTTTTCTTCGTAAAAATAAATTTTCTCAGTCCTAAAAAAGATTCTAGAGTGGTGCATTCTATTTTTTAAAATAAAATTCGGGACTATTATGTAAAGCTCAAGGACATTGTTTTAACAAAAATGGTTAAAATTAAAAATATAATAGCAAAATAATGTGTATACGTCGAAGAAAAAGAAAATATGTCTTCTACGAAAATAAGGAGATCGGCTCCACGCAGAAAGTTCAGCGCAATTACCAAATTCCAATTTAATTTTCGTTCCCCATAAAAATAAATTTTCTTTGTCGTAAAAATATAAGCGCGTATATACTTTTCATAAAAGCGGAGGATCGACGCGTTAAAAAGTATGGTATTTCGTAACGCGAGCGTGCTCTTGCAGAAATCTCGTGGTGAAGGAGTATTTCACGCGACTCGAGACTGGAGGAGAGAAAAAAATATAGCTTCATCGAAAATGACGAAGATACACGCCATTATTGTTATTATTAGTGTGAGAAGGATGAGATTCTGCACTTTATGCGTTGCAGCCAAATGTTAACAGACAGTAACGTTACTTCAAAACTTCAAACATTATTTTTCTTTCATTTTTTTTCAGTTGTTGTTGTTTTTTTTTAATTTTTATGTACGTATACGCGTGTAAAATAGCCCCGAGGAATTTGTAATCTGGCAACTTTCACCGTTGAGATTTTTTCCCTCTTAATTACGAATCCTCTTTACCCGCCTTGGGGGGTCTACGAGATTCCCATCCCACAAAAATTCATCTTTTACTTTTTTTTCTTACTATTTTTTAATCGGATTTCCTTCTCTTGCATCTTTTTCGTCTATCATTTTTTAATGATCTTTTGGTTTCGACTTTATTCTGTCACTTTCTTCTTAATGAATTTCCTTTTTCACTCATTTTTTTAAACTTAATGATTCCTGATTCTCGTTTTAACTTTCTTCGACATTTCAGAAGTGCGTTTTCACTAGTGTAACGAAATTGATTATTAAATTCTTTTGGCAAAACAATGAATTTATTATTTTTGTGAAATAAAAAGAAGAAAAAAAATGGAGAACATTTGTTCGTTTGCTCGTTAGTTTATATACAGAGATGACAATTGACATGGAAATAATTGTTGATAAGTAAATAATGAATTTTTGAACTATCGAAAAAATAATTTTGTACAAAGAAAAAAAGGTATAGCAGATAATCGAGTTTGATCATTTTTGGCTTCTGATGGAAATTGGTTGGAAAATAATATTTTAATTAATTTACAGATTTTCAATATCATAAATAAAATAATATTGATCCAAATAAAGTGTTATCGAAAAATTTTGTTTGATAAGGAAAAAAGCCACAGTAAGAAGTTGAAAACCGATTAAAAAACAATTAAAGTCCAAAAATTATTGTTAATGGTAATGATACGAATTTGACCTAAAAAATGAATTGTTGAATTATCGAAAAATTTGGTTTGCTAAAGAAAAAAATGTGATAAGAAGTTGAAGATCGATTAAAAAACAATTGAATTTAATTAAAAATTTTTTGTAATATATGATGATGTATAATTGACCTAAATAATGAATTTTCGAAATATTGAAACACTTTATTGGACAAAGAAAAAACTGGCAAAAAGTTGAAGATCGATTTGAAAAAATTGAAGTTATAGTTAAAAAATTATTGTAATAATTATGATAAAACAATTGACCTAAATAATGAATTCTCGAACTATAGAAAATTTTTGTTTTTTGATAAAGAAAAAAAATGTGGTAAGAAGTTTAAGACCGATTAAAAAACAATAGAAGTTATAATTAACAAATTATTGTAATAATGATGTTAAAAAATCAACTAAAATAATGAATTTTGGAATTACTGCAAATTTTTTTTTATAAAGAAAAAAAATGTGGAAAAAAGATAAAGACCGATTGAAAGACCATTAAATTTACTTTAAAAATTATTATAATAACGATGGCATATATAATTTATGTAAATAAAGAATTTCTCAAATTATCGAAAAATAAGTTCAACAAAGAAAAAAAATGTAGAAGCGAGGCCAGATTAAGAATTTCTGGCTTTCTATAAGGAGCTGAGACCGATTGAAAATTAATAATCCAAGTTGCTGCATGATAAATTTGGAAGGAAAGGGAGAAAGAGGAGGGCCAAGTGTACTCGAGGCTCGGTTATATATAGAGCTCGTTTCAGGATGAAATTGGAATGAGTACGTTGCCTCTGATACTGGAAAATATATATGGGGCTGCGGTCTTTCGTATGTACGGAAATTCGCCTGTGTATATATGCACGCCATATAATAATACCATCAGTAGAAAATTTCCCCGGAGCGAAGTACTCGAGGTAAAAGCCTCGTTGGCGCGATGAGAAATTTAGATGAGAGTGCCACAGCCAGGCTTACTTCTGTCTATATCTTCGTATACATTTCCCCCTTTCCTCTCTCCTATATATATCAACGAAAATGAACTAAAGTGGATTTAATAAATAAAAACAATTTTTTGAATGTCTTGTCTCCATTTTTTTTTCATTCAGAAAATAATAAATTAAATCGATTATGATGAAATTGGAAAAGTAGTCGCAGATAAAAGAGAGTTTTTTATGATACATTTTTTTAATCAATTAAATTAATGTTAAATTGTTTTAAACAGTTTCTGTGTGTATTTATTTTTGATTTTTGATTTTTGATTTTTTGTTTGTCGTGTTTAAAAGATAGTTATGTTGTTTTCTATCATTCAAAAAATTCTAAAACATCACTGAAAACAGATTTAGTTGGAAAATAGTTAGTGAAAATATTTCGTTGAAACAACACTTATTTAATTAAAATGATTAAACTCTAGGTAAGTCAACAAAGAATTTAGTTCAATTTGCAATAAAATGTTGAATTTTGTTGAGTCAACTAAATTTGGTTGTCAGTGATTGCGCACCATTGTTTAAACAACTTGTTCAAATTCGATACAAAAATTATAGTCATCTATTCCAAAATAGAATGTCAAAAATGCGTTTATCGATTTGTTTTATTCCTTCACATTTTAATGGTGAAAAGACCCCGATCTTCGTGAAATTGCATACACGTGTATATTGTGAATTAATTTAGGTTAAATTATGATTAAAATTATAATTTTTGAAAATTTCGAGTTTTTCAAAATTCACCATTTTCTCATAAGAGTCAAATTTTCTATGAAAATAGTTATTTTTTATAAATCAATCTTCAAAGGAATACAGAATTAATATAAACCGTAATTTAAAAATATTATAAGCCAATGAAACATGGAAAATATAACGTGAAGATTTTTACGTGACGCAATAATCGTGAGAAAGTATTTTCAGTGAGAATGATCGATCAGCTCGCAACGTTCATTGCCCTTCCTTGACAAACAATTTGAACTTACGATACAATAATATTTTATTGCTGAATAAAATTAATAAATATGAAAAATAATTCAACGAGCACAATTTAAATAAAGGGGAAATTTGTTCGTTACGAAATCGTGAGAAAATCTTGAAATGAAAACGATGAAAAAGCGTGTGCAAATATAAATTTCATTGCATATATTTCCTTGATTCCGTTTAAGTTGCATAGAAAAGCCGAATAAGAATTTCCCAATTTCGTAAAATGGAGAGATACGCATCAGATGAAGAGCGACAAAAAAGTGCAGAGGAATAATAAAGAATACGACATTATTCTACCTAAATTTGTATAATAGGAGGAAAAGAAGAATGAAAATGCTTGAAAAATAAGATTTAGTCTCATCAGAGTGGCCATTTCTGAGGCGTGTTGTGTTATTCACGTTTTCCTTTTTTCCCCTTACGAGGAATTTCCTCGGTGCATGCATGCGCACCTGCTGACGACTCGTGTCGTCGTTTTACACGTTCCATTTTACAAGTAAATCGAGAAATGTAGCGTAAGAGGGTAAAGAATTGTAAGGAGGCTTCGGAAACTCGTTGTTCGTTTTATTCGCGTTGCGTGAGAAAAGTCGCCTCGGCGGTTCGCCATGTGAACTGCGAGAAGAAGGTTGCATAATTAGGAATTGCGATGCTGGCAAACACGGGTCACATCCCCCCCCTCCCCTTCTATACTTCTTCTTATTATTTTTTACCCAAAGCCAACTTTTCGTCCTTACCTTCATTCACCTTATTTACACGTATAAATATAAACGAACAATAAATAAACATATTTTAACCTCAATACTTGAGGTATAGTTCTCGTAAAAAATGAATTTCGACGAATGTTCTTTAAAATTTGCACAAATCTTTTTGGTAGTGATCTGAATATGTAGTCTAAATTTTAAATGGTTTTACCACGTAGAAGTCAAAATATTTATTGTTAAAAATCAATGATTTTTGATGCTCTTCCATAAAAGCACGTGTTTGATGTTACAATGTTTAACCTTCAATATTTTGACTTCTAGATATGGTGAAACTTCTTGAAATTTTGCACAGATTTTCATAAAACATCCGTCAAAATTTATTTGTACACCTAATATTTTAGAATTTGCTAAAATTTTGCATAAACTATCTTTGATATCATGTACATTTCAAATTTTAAGAGGTTTCTCTGCGTAGAATTTGAGATATTTAATATCGAAAATCACAATCTTTTCTACTCTCCCATAAAAGTACGTATTAAATATTGCGATCTTCAATTCAAAATGTCTTGTTTTCTAAGAAGTAGAACTTCTTGAAATTTGGTACACCTTTTTACAGTACTTCAAAGAAGCTTCAATTAGTTTTTTTTAAAGTACTAAAAAAATTTTTTTCCTAATTTTTAAGAATGTCCTAATTTTTTTTAATGATTAAAAATAACTTTTTTAAATGTGTTGTTAAAAAACGATAGGTTATCGAAGTTTTAACATAGCATTTTAATTTTATTATTTAAAATTTTTTAAATTTAGAGTGAATTTTCGGAAAAAAACTCAAGCTCGTATTTTTCCGAAAATTTTCTCAAAATTGGGTATTTCACATGACCTTAATAGGCAAAACGTCTCTCCTCTACTTCAGTTGGAAAATTTACATCTTTATTGTCTTTAATGATGGGTAAAAAGTATGGTATGAATAGCGTTTAAAAACGTATAGGATCACCGAACATTTGAAACAATTGTTTTGATTAAAAACTCCTAAGCCCGCGTGTATAACCGCGTGTATGTAATTTTATAATAATTTGTAAATAAACATAAAATCATGTTTAATTTTTGATAATTGAGTGCGTAATATCTGTTATTATCGATTTATAATCATTTTTCTACAATGTCAATAATTATTTAAGAAAGTTTATTAAGGACTCTCGTTTTGCTCTTGCAAAACCCACCCTTTCGAGCAAGGAATATCTTAAATTCGTGTTTATTATTATTTTGTCTTTACTATAGAAAAAAATTAAAAAACATTAATATACATTTGTTAATTATTTATTATTGATTAAAAATATAAAAAAAATTTAAAAACATTATTGATATATCTATAATCACATGCAGAAACATTGGTATAATAATTGGACAAAACATTCGTCTGCGAACATCCTGAGAATGATGAGAATTTTTCGGAAAGTAAGTTAAATTACATAATGTGCACTTTGTTGAGAGACGACGATGTGTTTATTATTTGTGATAGGAACGCCCTAGTAGTTGCGAAGCGATTGCATAGACCCGAGTGAGTTAACAATTTATCCAACTGTGTGAGAGATGGAAATATATAAATAGAAATGAAGAGCGGGAGGAAAGAGAGGGAGCTAGAGTGAGAAAATGAATTAGAGGGGAAGGTGCCATGGGAAAGGTCATGAAAAATCTTCGTAGTAAAACTACTTGTAACTTTTAACTGATACGAGAGCCACACACGTCTCGATTTAACAATTTCTTATTTTATTCCCTTTATTTTATTTTTTTGCCATTTTTTTATGGCAAAAACCATGAGATGCGTTTATGTAGTATGATTTTAATCAAATTTGATTTTATATACAAAAATAGACTACATTTTTTTTTCTTATACTTAGCTACAATAATAGTGTTTTCTTTTAAGGTATATTTTTATCATTTCAGATTACAATTAAAATCATTAACAACTAATTGGAATAATTCACAAAATAGAGACCATAAAAAAATTAGAACGTTTATATTATTATTTTATTTATTTTAATTGCAATATCAAAAAATAATTATCAAAAGTTCAAGTACTACTCAAGACCTCTATCAATCTCAATATGTCAGGTGTTGGGCAGGTGAAAAAAGTACACTCCTTGCGTTTGGGTTAAAAAGCAAGTAAAAGTTATTATAATAAATTTATTTTGAAAGACCACAAAAAATAAAATATATAAAAATCCACCAATTTACTATGAAAGTTTTCATCAGGAATATCAGTACCTTCAGTTTATCATAAACCCTTTGCAGTCGCACAGGGAGTCGTTAACGACCCCAGCGGAATTTTCCGTTATTGATTTGTCGCTAAAGGAAAAAAGGAAAAATTTGCACATTTCCCGTAAAAAAATTAAAATTAGCGACGCATGGTATGGCCGCTTCCAGGCGATCCTGTGCGACCGGCATGTCTATAAAAAGTCCTTACAGAATGTTTTATTTACTGTTTCAGTTTATACGAAAATAAGTACATTTTTTCATGAATTCTTTTTATGTTTCTTTTATTTCGAAAAATAATTTATTAATAAGAATAAAGAGTGCTCTTTGATTTTTTAACATAAAATCATCGATTTGCTTCTCTTTGAATTCGCCTATTTTCAGGTGTTTCAATAATTATACTTTTTCTAGCAGAATCAATCGAACCGCGATTTTTTTTAATATTAGAATGTTTATAACAAAAACCTTAAAGGGTTTTCTTTTTGTATGGCTCTTTTGTTTAAAATTAATTTTTTAAACAAAAACGCGTTTTTCTAGCGGATTCGCTCAGATAGGTATATTTACTGCTTAAAAAATATAAACTCCTGGGTTAAAATGAATGTCAATTTTTATTGCAAAAATATTCAAGAGTGTTCAAGAATTTTTGCAAATTTTTTGAAGCACTGAAACGCGCTGAAAAATGTGTGAGGACGTGAACGACACTGTGCGATCGCGGCGTAGTCAAAGTTATAGTGTGACCGCGGAGGGTTAAATATTTTCAAAAATTAAAAAAGTGCATGGAAAATTTGAAGGAAATTAGGTAATATTAATATTTCAATGAAAGTTGATCAATTAACTTCATAGCCATCAGCCGGACGGGTTTGTTATTTTTCTGAGATTAACACGAGTTTTTTTATTAAAATTGTATATATTTTTCAATAATTACGTTAATAATCTATGCTTTTTACGACTCCACAAGAATCATTGATAATTCATTTAAAAAAATTGACCATAACTCGTTTCAACTGTTTAATCGTCATGCAATTATTTTTTTTTAATCGACCAGAAAATATGTAAAGCATTCCGTCGTAAAGCCTCGTGATAAAATTGCATATTTCAAAACAAATTTTTCATTTACACAAATATTAAGATGGTCGATAACTTATACAATTTCTTACCGCACTATATATACTCAACACTGTACAACTCATATTAATTTAAGATTTTTATCTAACAACACCTGTAGCAGCACGACCACTTCAAGAATGTCTGTCAAAAATTCCAATTAAAAGAGAAACGTATTTTTCTGGGATCAAACGATTGAAAAAGTTCCCAGCTACAAAAAACATGCCCTTGCTGACTTTTCAACGAATGTATACACTCCATAGATTGAAAATTCTATTTTCAACGCTGAGTAAATGAGAAAATAAAAAATCCTTGCCTTTATTTTCAGAAAGCAATTATTTCGAAATTATGAATCTTTTGTACTAACTATTAACGATGAATAAAAATAATATAATAGCCGAAGCTATATATCGTAATACGAAAAAAAATTGTCTGGTTTTCATAACCTAAGTGATAAAAGCAGTTTTAATAAACTTTTTGTATTATAAAAAATTGACGACCACAATAATTCCCAATGTCCAACAATAAAAACTCTATTTTAGCATTCTCTAATTGCAGTGAATAGCACATTTAAAAAAATTGCAAAAAGTATTCAACTTCACAGGACGTATTTAACTCGTTAGATTTAATTTTTATTTTATTTTATACGCTTCAATTTTTTTAAATGTAATTTTATTAACCATATTTTTTATGCTCATGAAATGAAAAAAAAGTTGCAAATTGAAATATTGCGAAATAAAAGGAAAAGAAAATTTTTTCATGAAATTATTCTGATGATTTATTGATACAAAAAATAAATAGGTAATGTATCGATGATTAAAAATTGATACATGAGTTGCGTAAGTGATCGACGGTCGCTGACCCTGCTCTTAAGCGGTCAAAGAGTAAAATTTCACGCTTCGATCATTCCAGTCCTGTTATTCCGCTTGAATGATTGAAATATATCTTCAGAAACATAAAAAAATATCAAAGAAATCAATAACCGTAATTAATGTACCAGTAATTGATGTTATATAGGTAGCATGTTTATTTTTTTCACGTCGTCGTGGATATTCTGATTTTTTATTCTGCTTGAGGAAAAATAAGTAAACTATTTTTTATGCCGTCCGAATAAGATCATCAATAAATGGCATATTTTTACGGAAAGTATCCAAGTAGAAAAGTCCAACTTTTCTTCTGTAGAATAGGCTAGAAAAACGTACTTTTTATGAAGATGAGCAAAAGTATTGTTAAACAATTTTTTTAATAATTAAAAAAACACTACAAAAATGCTCGTACATGATAACTAACAATAAATGTAAAATAAACACTTAACTTTTTTTAAAAAGGAATTAAAATTTGTATAGATCTTCAGAATGATATAAAAAATGTACACAAATTTCAAAAAAACTGGTCATCCAAATATTTATTTTTAAAAATGACAATCTGTAACGTGGACTCTTGTGGGATATTAAAAAAATCGGTAATTTTGATCAATTCATATATCGCAATATCTAGATGGTAAATCTTCATAAAATTGGATATTCATTTAAACGTACGTAAAATACATTGACATGTTGAAACTTGATATTAAATGACAATTTAATGTCAAGTCATAACATTAAATGACAATTTAATGACTTTATATGACAATGTAATGACATATATTGTGACACATAACATTACAAAAGAATTGTGAAAATTTTCAATAAATTCTGACTTAAACGATTTTGACGTGACATTTACCTTAAATAAATAGTGCTCCATTTTTTTAGGAGGTACATCACTCTGCTTTTCAGTTTTTCTACTCGATGGATACTTGTATATTAAAACCAAGATGTACAGGCACACTAGTATTTATTTGGAGTGAAGTTAAAGAGTAGAATGGTGTGTATTTAAATTTTTGGTTCATTAATACCGAGGTGACAGGAAGATTCTTGATAACGAGACGAGAGTTTAAGTCTTCCTTGCTCGTTTTATTCTCGTCGACCTCGATCAATTTTTGAGATTTCAAGAATTTCGAGATTACTGGCTCGTGCTTCATTACCCATTGGATATTTCTATTTGCGTATGCGAAACCGTCCTTATGCATATATGTTACCAAATCTTTGTGTTCTTCCGTTGCCAATGTTTTTATCCATTCCTTTAACTGTAAAAGAAAAAGATGTAGCGTAGAAAAAAAACAATTTTAAAGTATTTTCAGCATTATAAGTAACAATTCTAATAGTTTTAAAAATAACAAGTTTACAGAACATAGATTGAAAAAAGGATTGTAGATTTTACTATAAATACCTGAGAAAAAACAATTATATTATAATATATATTCAGATATAATTATAAGAGACAAATGTCTCTTAGAGACAAATCGGATATATAATTATATCTGAATATATATTATAATATTTTTTTTTCTCGAGTATTTTTCTATATTCTGTTCATTATAGAACTAAATACATTTTTAGGTTCTGTCCCTTGTAATTGGTTCCCAAAAACAGCATTTTCGTGTTCACCTTAGAGAGCTGGTTCTCAGTTGTCATGGTGAGAGCTATGTACGCTAAACTCTCTATAAGAGACGAAAGAGTATAAGATTTCCTGAAGCAAAATGATATAAATAATGAATCACAATGTGACAAAAATCACCAGAACTTATTATTCGATCATAGAATATACTAAGCAAAAATATTAAAATAATAACAAAAATAAATAAAGAAATAAAAATAAAACAAAAATAAATAAAATCAAAATAAACCCAAAATAACAGAAAGTTGAATTTCTGTTAATGTTTTTAGAGTTACGAACGAGACAAAACTAGGAAACTCACTGTTTGGTAATGCTGTTTATGTTATTCCTTATAAACTCGAAGGCAAGATCAGCCCCGAAAGAATTGCTGTACACAACCGTATAGATGACAGCATTATATAAAAGGTTTGATTCGTTGAGCGAACTTTCCAAGTATTTCTTGATTATTTCCTTGTTGGATGAACAACCAAGAGCGGACATAAGTTGTGATTGTTTACTTTTGTCAGAATTCTGTACAGCCAGGTTATAAACTTTTTGCCACGTCGTTTCGTTCGCTGAACGCATACCCATATTTAGAATAGTATTTTCAAGATCGGATGAAAACCTTCGAAGAGAAAAAAGAAAGAATAGGTAAGCTGATGTATGAAAACAACCATAAATTATATTATAGAAATGAAATAAATATAAAATGAAATTTAAAAAATAAATATATGTAAAAACAATTCAAAAATCAGTTTCGTCGTGGACTTACTTTTTTGAACCTTGCAAATATTCAAGAAGCTGTGCATGAGCTGATTCGAGACATTTCTTCGATCCCACTGAACATGCCAAGTTTATAATGTTTTCTCTGTTCATATTTTTGAATGTATTGCTATCATCTTCGATACTCTCTTCGTAACTGAATGATTGTTCCAACTTTTTAATAAGACTACGTACGTAGAGCTGAAAGTAAACAAAGAACGATTAATATTCTTATTTTCAATCAAATTTTCGTTTGAGATCATCAAAAGTGATTTCAAAAAATCTGAATTGAATTACATCACCGAGAGTTTTTTTTTCTTTCACTTGTGTTCTTTTGCAAGAAATTATCGAAATAATAAAAAAAATTGGATTTTACGATTAAATGAAATATTTTCTGAACTTTTCTTTGTTTGAAAAATTTATCGTTATTTTCTTTTGAGACCCCATCAAAAGTGATTTTAAAAAATCTGAATTAAATTACAGTATTATTATTGTAAAAAATATTATTCGTTAATATTATTTGTTATTTTGTGAAAAATTGTCGAAATAATCAAAAAAATTTGATTTTACGATCAAATGAAGTATTTTCTGCACTTTTTTGTTTGAGAAATTAATCGACATCGAGTTTTACCTTGAAAAGATGAAACGATTTGGTGTTGGCGAGATTTTTCTTTATTTTTAAGAGAGATTTCCCCATGTTGTACCAAGGAATGGGGTCAACTTCATTTTTAAGGTACTCCGTAATCGCGAGGAAAGCTGAGTAATCTGGAAGCTCGCCGGCTTCCGCGAGTTTGAAAGAATCGTCCAAAAGCTGAGCACGATTCAGTAAGTGAATTTTTTTCATTTGCTCTCGATCTTTCATATAATCCGCGATCATTTTCCAATTTTTACTGTCGTAGTTGACACGATAGTAACCTAATTTAAATATTATATTTTCATTAAAATTATGATATTTTATTATTAAAAAATTATTTAAATTATTATTTTATTATTAAAAAGTATATATGTATTTTACTAATATATATGAATAAAATCTTTTACTTCTTACTAATATGTAAATGTGAAAGTTTGTATGTTTGGATATTTGTTACTCAATCACGCAAAAACGATTGCACGAATTTGATTAAAATTTGTCATAGAGACAGTTTACAACGTCGATTTAAACATATAGCCTACTTTATTTTACTTCATCGTGATCAGATGGCACTGCAGAGTATAAATTTCTAAATCAACGGATTGGCATGAAATTTGATTTAAATACGTGTATTTAAACTCAAAGAAAATTTTCGCGATATTCTGTTGTAACTCACCACCAGAGAGCGATTAGATATATTAACTTTTATACTGTTCAATATATTTCATTTATAATTTCGTTATTTTTCCATTAAAATATTCCCCACTTTTAGGAGCTTAAATAATACAACTTTTTGGAGTCCGCATCAACGATCTTATACACATTTTTTGAAAGCTCATAGCCCAATAAGCTACAAAAGCCTATATAAACTCGATTTTTCTCAATATTTGTTTTGTGTAGAGTTACGAATTTTTTAACGAAATTCTGATTTTTTTCTGCTTTTTAAACTATTCGTCAATTTTTATTAATAACGGTTTTAAACGTTCAACATTGGCAACTTTTGGGCCATGTAGTACACACTTCAAAAAGTAACTCTAAATTTTTTCAGAATTTTAAAAAGTCTAGAACACTTTAAAAAATCCACTGTTCCCTAAAAGACCTAGTGTACACAGTGTATGTCGAAAAAAATAGTGTACACACGAAGGGTTAATATGATGTTAAACAAGATCAGTATAAATTTTGAAAAAATACTGTCTCAAAAAAATTCAAGTGATGATTTTAAATTTAGTTAACACGTATACAGTAAAATATAAAGAATTTATCAAATTCTCATATTTTAAAAAATATTGCTCATACATCCTCAATTTTATATTCATAAATTCAGTCCTTGTATTTTATTTTGTTTTTGTATGTGGAATTGGATTACCAGTTTGCTGCACGTTGAAAATAACCCATTTATCCGTTTGTAAGTTCTCGATAACAGTTGGTATATTTGTGCTAGGAATCCACAAAGTTGGAGCAGTCTTCGTAAAATTAAAATTGTCTTCGGTAACATAGTTTGTTGGGATAATCCACGATTCCGTTGGTGGTTTCGTTTGTATCGTAAGGAAACGCTTTTGCGTAATCGACGCTTCTCCTGACGTGTAATTTCGAATGACGGTTATCACAGGGAATCCCGGCTGCTCCACCCAACTTTCAAAGAAAAGTTTAAGATCTACGTCCTCGTAAATTCCACCTTTAGGAGCTACCGCTATCAATGAATCAATCAGGGCGTCCGACGCAACGGATTTGTGTACACTATAAGAAAAATCATTTAAATATACAGTTAATCACTTTGTTAATATATATTCTGTAATATATAAAATACGATACTTTTTTTATTTAAATAATTTTGAACAATTTTAAAGATGTATATAGTTCATTAAGATAGTTCTCGTAAAAAATGAATTTTGACAAATTTTCTTGAAAATTTGCACAAATCTTCTTGGATGTGAATATGTGGATCAAATTTTAAAGGGTTGTACTGCGTATATAGAAGTCAAGATATTCATTGTTAAAATTTTTCGTGCTCTTCCATAAGAGCACATGTTAAATGTTACGATGTTCAACCTTAAATATTTTCATTTCTGTATGGTGAAACTTCTTGAAATTTTGCACAGATTTTTATATAACATCAAAGAAACTCTGTTTAGTTTTTTAAAAAAATCTCACATCAAATTTAAAAAACAATTTGTTAAATTTAAATTTATTTGGACAATTTTTAACAACTTTTATTCATGAACTTAATCTCGGAACTCACTTTGAACGTCAGAAAAACTGAGATTAATATTTTTGATTCGTTTTTATCAAGAGAACTATTTTAAATAATAAAAGATAGTTCTAGTACTATCTTAAATAATAAGATATTTCTATCGTTACAATCAAAATTAAAAGTTTTTTCTCAGTATTTTTTCGTAACACGTGATTGTTGAGCTTAAGTTTATTACGAAAAGTTGTTAAAAATTGATTGAAGAACAACTCTACATTCAAGGTTATCCCATGTGACTTGGACACAAATAAGATCAATATGATAAAATTTATCATGATTTTTTTGAAAAATAAAGGGTACTCCTATAATATTTTATAAAGAGCTATAAATATTTTAACAAGTTTCATTACTTAGAGTCAAGTTATTTAGGGTTAAAAATCACGATGTTTTACACATGCTCTTATCAGAGAGTATATGAAATTTTAATTTTTATATCAATATATATCGAATTCTGCATAGTAAAATCTTAAAATTAAATAGACATTGATATGTTATGTCAAATAAGGTTTGTACAATTTTCATCGAAATTCAGAGAGAATGATAAAACGATATAGCTATATTTTATGTATAAATTTATATAATATAAATAACTTTTATATATACAATTGTTGTTGAATAATTTAGTATTTTTTCGTACTTATTTGCCAAATATTTTTGCAATCCATCTTGGAAATTAGATTCTGAGATCACATGAGAGAACATTCTAATTACGCAGCCAGCTGTGAAAAGAATGAAAATCCATGAGTAATTAAGATTCATATAGTAAATTTAAAATTAAATATTATTCTAGACACTAAAAGGTTTTTTATGGTTATAAATTTTATTACCTTTACAGTATGTAATACCATCGAAAATATCTTTGATCTCAGTAGGACTGTTGACTGTAGTGTCCATCGCGTGTGTCTCCTCGCAATCGTCAGCGCTGAAAGCCTGTATCTGAAGAATCTCGACTACATATTTATCCATGTAACGACCAGTCGGCTCAATCTGTCGACGAGAAATTCATTTTAGCCAATATTTACGTCAATTATTTAAAATCCATATAAATAAAGTTTGAAAAACTTTAGTCTTCGGATGCGATATTCGATGATAAAGAAATCACCAGAAATATAAGCGTTGATTGAAAAAATTGAAAAAATAATGCACTGAAATTCTAATTCCGATACATTCAACTATTTGGCCTATATTTTTGACCTAATTAAAGTAAATTTTTTGATGATTTAAATAAAGTTCAATTATTTCAAATAAATCAGTGTTGCATCAACTTAATTGTCTCAACTAAATATTTTCCAACTAAATCTATTTTCAGTGTGCAATGACTGTGTACAGTAAGTAATTATACAAATATTTACATCTATAAATAAATCAAGAATTAAAAATATTGTCGTGTACCTTATTTGAGATGAAATATTGGAAGTAATTGGCTAAACCTTCGCTGATCCAAACATAGTCCCACCACAGAGGAGTAATCAAGTTTCCAAACCATTGATGGGCAAACTCGTGCGACATGTATTCTGTGATCTCTTGCTTTTGGTACGAAAAGGCCTCATTTTTTTGAAGCAAGAGAGATGACTCTCTAAAATAAATATTTAATATAAAATATATATATATATTTAAGGTAATTATACGATAAAAATGTTCAATGAACATTTTTTAAATTAATGTTCATAAAATGAAATATTTTTGGTATGTCATTTTATGCAAATTTTTAACAAAATTTATCGACGTTCATTTCGCAGACCAACCACCTTAATTATTTACGAGATAAAATTTAATATTATTGATATTGTTTATAAATAATTGTGCCATTATATTATGCAAATTTTTAACAAAAATTTATCGACGTTCATTTCGCAGACCAACCACCTTAATTATTTACGAGGTAAAATTTAATATTATTGATATTGTTTATAAATAATTGTGCCATTTATTAACTTGTATGTCACAAGGCCCCAATTTTCCATGGCACCGGTAGAGAAGTCCGGAATAGCGACGTTATCCATTTTCGGTACTCCGACATCTATTTTGGTGTAATCGATTAACGCCTTGAATGCTTTAAGACCGATTTCCAGAGCGTATTTGCCACTTTTTATTTGATGACTATTCGCATAGATACGGAAATCTCCTTTCTCCTTCGACAAATATTTAAAATCGGAAATGACGAAAGCGACGAGGTAAGTCGACATGAGAGGTGTCGTTTCGAATTCGGTCTCCCATCCAAATAAATCATTGTTCGGTCGAGTCTGCGATATCGCAGGCATGTTCGAGATCGCGGTGTAATTGTCAGGATGCCTTATTCTTATTTTGAACGTCGCCTTGAAGGCTGGCTCGTCGAAGCATGGGAATGCTCGTCTTGCGAAAGTAGCCTCGAACTTCGTAGTTGCTAACCATCTGAAAAAGTTTTAATAAAAATCGATTGGCAAGTTTTATTACTGACGTTTTGTAAAAATAATGAATTTTCCTATAATGCGTAAGTATAGCATTTGAAATATTTCAGGTATATAAATGGTCGAGTGAGCCTTCATAAACGAAAAACAATTTTTTGATAATAATGAAGCGATTATTTATAAAGTTAGTCTTTCGGTGAGACTTAGAGGTTTCGGTTTATAATTCTTTTATTTAAACGTTTATTAAATAAAATCATATCATGTAATTTGACAATGTCTTTTTCCTATTCATTTGTTAATCTGACATAAGTTAGAAAATTTTTATTATTATTGTAGTTTTTGATAAATATCATTATCATTATGTATCATTAAGGTTGTTCTATCGTTTTATCGTTTTATTGGGATTTCATTACAAATTTGCACAAATTTTCTTTAATATGATTTGTATTTAAATTTTAAGTGATTTAACCATTTATCTATTTATCTATTTCAACTCTAAATACCTTGATTTTTAGATAGCGAAACTTCTTAAAATTTTGCATAATTTTATATAATACATCCAAGAAGCTTCCCCTAGTTTATAAAAAAATTGTGAGATTTATTTTTGTGATTTCTATACATACGTAGTAAATACAGATTACCTTGGATGACTTTGAATTTAGAATTTATTTTTTAATTAATTTGAAATAATTTTTTCGTAATTAACTTATTAAGTCCAAAGATTACATGATGCAAAAAACCTGAGATATAATTTTTTATTTAACTGTACCGATATAGAATTACCTTGAGAGGATAAATAGGAAGGCGATTTTTGTATTTTTTTTACAAATTTGGTTCTTTTTATTAAAAGTGTAAAGTGTAATTTTTCTGATTTATTTTCTACATTTGTATGGTAACAAACATAAAATATATGAATGCTTCATAAAAATGAGACATACATATGTAGAATATGTTCATTTGTGATCATTTGTAAAAGGAATTAACTTTAACGAACGCATTATTTATTTTCTATGACATTTTTTCACTTTTCTGTAGAAAATTATTTTTTCGAATCTCCGTAAATATCTCTTCGTTTTTCAATGCAATGTGTCAATTTATATATAAATCACACGCCATATGAACTACTTTTCACTTTATAACACAGGTTTTTTTAAGAATATTCTTACTTTGTACCTTCTATTGAAAAATTTTCATTATGAGACATAATTTTTTTTTTAGTTAATTCGATGAAAAACTTATATAATGAATGCAATGTAAAACACTTGTAATTACGAAAACAAAAGAATACGTGAAACAACATTTTAGTACTCACACTTTGTCACCAACTTCATTGATGTACGAACTTCTGTAAAAACCGAACAAGTCGTCGTGTAATAGTCCAGTATACTTGAATTTCAACTTGTAATGTCCAATTGGGACAGGTGAGTCGAATTGCATCATGTAAAAATCGGTTTTGGGAAAATACGTCGCATTGTACGAGTTTCCTGTTTTGTTTCCACTGTTGTCAAGTAGCATCGAAAACTTCCTGTCGATGGTGAGATTTTGAGCATGGACAATTATGACGTCGACTTTCTCCAAAACTTTTATGTCAATTGCAGTCTCGCCCTGGAAATTGAACTGGACGAAGTTAGGGTCGAGCAACAAATCGTAGTGCGACGGAATCACAGTTTTTGGAAGTCGATAGTTAGTTTCGTGGCGAGGAATTTCATTAATCGTGACATTTTCGAAACTTGAATTAAGAGGACTCGTTCGACCTGCAGTAACCAGAAGGGCGAAGAGACTGCAAAAAATCAACATTCTGCAGAATTTTTCGTCGGCCCGAAATGAAAGAATCTCACTTTCGTTTTTCCGGGACTAAAAACGACTAAAAGGCACCCTGAGTAATCACGACTTTATATAAAGCCTCTCTGCCCCCAAATGTACAAAAATAAGATTGTTTTCGACCCGAGAAAAAAAATGCTTAAGTAAAAGCTAGTAAAATATCATTCATAATCTGCGATGATACATTCGTAAAACTTTGGAGATGGACAAATACAAATTTTTGTTTGACTTGTGATAGAAAATGTGAAATTGATAGAATGAAGTAGATTTGGAAGTTACGCAATTTTATTGGTACGAAACCGTTTCTAGTCGAGAATTTCGTTACGAAAAGATAAAATGTAAAACTGATGTAGGCTGATCGAATAAGAAATTATACGTTTTGATTCCACTTGGAAAAATGCCAATTCGATGGAAAAGACAACATTTTAGAGCTCCGATTTGAAAGAAAAATTGATAGCACTTGGAAGGATTACGCAACGACCGTATTCATAGTCAGTTGCTACATTTTAAGTTTTATCTTGAAGAACGCGTTTATAGAAACGTGCTTTAAGAAAGAAAATGCTCAGACCTCTAGTTTACTTTACATAAAAATTACACTAAAACTTTACACAAAAATACGTGTGATACTAAAGGAACGTTTATGCAAATTTAAATGATACATATCGTTAAAGACATTTGTTTGCAAGTTTTATTGTTAAAACTTGTTATAAATGTATATCTTTATACATGTGTTATTTTTGAATTGTACTTTTTATTGACCCAATTATTTATTGGACACGAATATAGGTGATCGAAACAAATCGAAACACATTATTCCAAAATATTCTTTATATTATTGAGTAGCTTAATCTGTATCTCTTTTTTATTCGCACCGAATGGTGTTAGCAAGAATTGTGTTACTTCATTAATTTTACGCACTAAATGGTGTTTATATTGAGGTGTTAATTATTAACACTAATCAAACACAGCATATCAAACCACATCTATTAACACCATGTCATTCTACACCAAACGGTGGGAACTATATATATAGACCAATAATAGTGTTTAATTAACACCATTTTAACAACAGATTTTTTACATAATAACGCCATACGGGTGATTCGCCCAAAAATATTTATTAATTTAATAAACACTCAATCTTCGAGAACTTTTGTGAATTTTTATTTATTTAAGTAATTAATTGACGAAATTTAAAAAATACTGCTAACAATATTTTTTTTTACTTTGTCTAGTATGACAGTAAATTTCTCAGTTCTTGTTTATTGTCTGAAATAATTTTGATGTTTATTAAATTGCTTGACACATTACACCTGAACGACTCATCTGTGACTACAGAACGACATAAAAACTTTCACGTATACATTAAAGTTGCGAGTCTTCGACAAATTT
The DNA here is from genome assembly GCA_030522545.1 of Cremastinae sp. A BG-2022a. Classification (NCBI taxonomy): domain Eukaryota; kingdom Metazoa; phylum Arthropoda; class Insecta; order Hymenoptera; family Ichneumonidae; species Cremastinae sp. A BG-2022a. The sequence continues at coordinate 27,594 of JAPYYW010000950.1, forward strand.
ATTCATAAATTTAAATTTATACGTCCTTATTCGATCAAGGTGGGATCCGTATCATACACGACAAATTTCATATCCGTTTAATTTATTTTTCTTTAATTTAATTAATTTGTTACACAATTTTTATTATTTTGGTTTAATTACATTAAATAATAATTAATTGCCAATAATTAATAATAATAAATTACTTTACGTAATTATTGTCAACAGGTCGTAAATAACGATATAAGATTAATATACAATCATTTAAAAAAATGATTAAAGAATTTTTACGTGACATTCGTGATTATTGAGAATAAATTGTCAGCATTGTTTGCAGTAAAAGTAGCATTTGGTGAAAATACTTCGTCAACGAATAGAGAAAGAGAGGTTGCGAAAAGAAATGGCAAATATTGGAAGTACGAGTTATTTGTCTGGGAGATAAAAAAAGAAGACGGGGAGAGGGGAAAGAGGAGAGTTGGCCGAGAAAGGGAGAGAATAAGGCTCGCTCGGCCCGGTGAAACGCGCGAAAATGTTATTTTCTCGTCACGTTTCTTCTCTCTTTCTCGTTTCTTCTTTGCCCCCTCCACGTGGGATCGAGACTTCTTCTTGCTGAGACCTCTCTTCCATGTTGAGGTCAGAAAGGAGTCTCTTTCCATACATGTAAGCCCACTATTGGCTCCGCGACTCTTCCGGTACCGGTGATCGAGGAAAAGCACAACAAGTGCAACGACCTACCACATTTTTTTTACATTTTATACTTTTTCATATATTCTTACTTATTTTCATATATATATTTATATAAAACTATATTATTTCTGCATAATATTGTTTTTTTTCTATTAAGTTGGTTGGTCTGTGCTGACAGTCAAATCCAAAAAGTTTCTCCTGTTTTGAAGACGTTTTTCTGACGTTCACAGTGATTCGCAAGATTTAGTTTATTTGCAAATTTATTAAAGAACAACATACACTGAATTTACGATTATTCAAGATCAGAAATACTAGATATGCTTGGTGTATAATTAACACATTTTTTACGATAGATTTTTCTATAAAAATAAACAACCTTTTTTCTATATGTTTTATAAAACACTGTGCAAAATTTTAGGACACTTTACCGTCTGGAATTCGAGACATTTATTTTCAAAAATTATAATTTTAACATGCATTCTTGTGGAGAGTGTATAGAAAAATGTGATATTTGTCATTAAATATCTCAACTTCTGTACAGTGAAACCTTTCTGAAATTTGGTACACATATATGTGTATAACGTCAAAGAAAAAGTTTATGCAGAATTTTAACGAAAGTCATCGACGCTTATTTTAAAGACCAACCACCTGTCTCGCTATAATTAAATTTCAAACATAAAAAAGTTATTTCATGACTACATTTTTTGAAAAATTCGTAAGCAGAGGAAGATTCTATATTTATATCCTTCATATGAGAGTATATCCTTAATTTTAAACACATTCTTATCAATTCACTATTTTTACAAACAGTTATTAAAGAGGAAATTTGACAGAAATACTATATAGTACCTGTCAAAAGTAAAATTAGTTTTTCATTATAAATTGGTGAAATTTGAATTTCATACTTTTACCATCAATTGATGGTAATAATATGACAAATTTGTCATTTTTTTCGCTGTTATCAATTGTAACAATTTACAGTTTAAGCACTCTTTTTATTTAATTTTAATAGTTTTCATTGCATATATAGTTGATAAGAATGTATACATTTTATGAAACCTTTTCAAATTTGTAATTTATTATAAAAATTGTCTATCAAATATGTGCAATAAATATGATAGTGATTTAAGTTCATTTTGTGTTAAAAAATATACATGAGTTTTCCATAACAAGCAATATTTTCTGATTATTGAAAATCTAATAATTCTGGAACTTTTCAATAAATCATTTTTATTTAGCCACTTGTTATATATTACCTTTTTTGACATCATTAAAAAATCATATTCAAAAAGTAAACCGACAACTATTTGTTGAAAAATGAATAACAAAATTAAATTTCGTCATTAAAAATCGGTTAAAAATCATTAAAATCATTAAAATAAAGTCATTAAAAAAGTTAAATACATAAATAAATAAAAATAAAATACATAATGAACAATGAATGAAATATATCTTCTATTGAATAACGTTTGAATGGATGCACTCAAAAATTGAGTAATTTGTAAAAATGAGATACATGAGCTATACTTGAAAGAGAAGTTTAATCTTTTCTCATGAATGTGTTTTATGCGCACGTGTTTGCGAAGAGATGCACGAGTGAATATACGATGTGTGTCAGCAGGTCACTGACTCTTCCGATGTAATGCCTGACGAGTGTATAATTCGCCATCGAGACGAGAATTCGAACCGTCTACCCAAAACTTCCTTTTTTCACTTAATTTCCATCTCCTTCATTTTTATTTATTAATTTTCTGATATATTACATTTTTTTTAATCACTCTGTTCATTTTCTAAAATTTGACGATGTGTTAATAAAAAAAAATTGTTTGCGATGGATAATGAGTGTATAGATGAACGAATAAAAAAGATGACGAAAATGAATGGGAATTTGATAAAAAATATAACGACAAATTGATGACCGGGAAGTTGAACGAATCGATAAATTTTCTCTCGCTCGCGCGTGTCTCGTCCTAAAAATCTTAGCACACAGCCGCACGTTTCGTCACAACCAAACGAATATTCAATCTCGTATACTTTCCCTTGAATACTCTCAGGCTTCTTCCGTAACAAGGATCTCCTCGAAAACTATTGGGTAATAAAATTCACGACGATAAAGAAAATAATCGACGAAAATTTGTTTCCACCGAGTATATACAACACTAATCTATCAAACGTTTTTGCTTCCTCATTGTTTTTTTTCCAAACTCTTCTCGACACTTTCATCGTTTTTTTTCCTCCATCCTTTCCCACAGAGCAAGAGTATTTTTATATTATTGGAAACAGATCTTTTCCGAGGGAATTTCAGAAGTTTTTTAAAAAACTTTTCATCATTTACGAAGAATTTTAAAATGTATGTAATTTTTTTAAAGAAACTTTTTTCGTACAAAAGTTTTATTTCGTTTGACGTTTTGAAGGATCGACATTAAGGATGGAATTAAATCGAAAAGCCAATTTTGTCTTGAATAAAAGTTCTTCAATCAGGAGAATTATTTGATTGGGGAAACTTTTTTTGAAAATTTCCTTTTGATGGATCAGTGTTTATTGTCACTCGAAATCGAGAGAAACTTGGAGTCCTTTTTTTGTCAGAGGGTGGAAAAAGAGAGAGAGAAAGGAAAAAGAGTTGAACTTTTTCTCGACTCTGTCTCCGGGCAAATTGGCGGAGAAGTTTCTTCCGGGAGTATCGAAAGTCGAGGAAAAAGTTCGGACGATGAGGAGAGACAAAAACGAGAGGAAGAGAGGGAGAGAAAAAAAATTATACGAAAAAAGGGTGAAGTCGCGAAAACGGCGAATGAGAGACGACTCCGTCGAGGAAAAGTAACGAAGAAAATAAAAGAACAACGCTCTCGTAAAATATCTCTCGAGATTTACGGAGTTTGCTTCCTTCGATGAATTGCGCCCTCGAGCGAAAATTCAGACTTTAACGCTTGGAAAGAAAAAATAAAATAAAATATGTAGACTGCGGAAAAAAGCAGACGATCCGTTCTTCTTCACTTCCGACACGATCTCTCTGCGTATTTCGAGTTTATCATCAATGAATTTAGATCAAAGACGACACTCTGGATAGACAAATAACATTTTGTTTGAGATTAACTTCTCATTGGACATTTTTAAATGATTTTTTCAAGGCATTTCAAAATCGAAGAAATATTTTGTATCTATTATTCACTAAACGGTTTCAAAGTTTACACGTTTTATTCAATCATCAGAATTAAACATTTTTTTAAAATAGAAAATTGATACATTTTTGTTCTTTGAATGCCAATGAAAGAAGCTCGGATCACTGTTAAATTAATTTCATGTGTTCGATGTATAAGTTCGATAACAAAACTTATTATACAAATTTGAAAACGTTTCACTATAAATTTTATCATTTTTCTTTTTTTTAATAAAATCAATGTAACAAAGTTGTTTATATGGTATATTTAAAATGTTAATTGATAATACAACTATAGGGAAAGTGATTGACAATTTATGGCAAATATATAAAGTCTGCTTTCCATCAATTTGTTATGAAAAATTTACTTTTGTCATAAGCTATCTCTCAAATTCCAAATAAGGAAGTTAAATACCAAAAATTAATTTAGGAAAATTTCGCAGTAAATATTTATTTTACACAAAATAATACATATAGTATTAAAATAAATTTCCCCATTTAAATACGCATGAAACGTCACGATAAATGCATTAAAAATGCTTTTTAAGAAAATTATTAATGAAAAAAATTATAATTCTGGAGTACTTTCCAGAAAAATTATTTTTAAAAAACTAGCATGATTTGATGTCTAGTTTTGAAGAAAAAAATCTTATGAAAGTAGCTTGTGTGTAAGTGTAAGAAAAAATTCAATGAAGATATATAGCGTAATTAATTTTATTTTATGATTATTGATAATGTTTTAAATAATTTAACAAAAAAAATTAACAATTAGCTGTTTATGGACATAAGGTAACAATGTGATAAATAGAAGATAGAAAAAGTACAAAAAACGAGAGAAGAAAAATAATGGTATTTCTGTAGAATCCGATGTGTAGGTTCAGGCTGACACGAAGTTTTTTTAAAATTACGTTTAATACCCTAACGTTTAATCACCATTTTCTTTTGACAGTTAAATGACTAAATGAATAAAAATCAGGAAAAATAAATAAAAAATTAGCTGTTTATGGACATTATTAAGTAACAAAATGATAAATAACAGATAGAAAAAAGGCAGACCACGAGAGATGGGAAAAAGTATATAAGAAACACGAGAGAAAAAAAGAATGTAATCCATTTCTGTAGAATCCGGTGTCGAGATTCAAGCTGACACGAAGTTGGAGCTGATTCCAGGCTGGAAATGAGTCTCCGTACGCGTTTCAATTGAGAGAAAATTCTCTCGATGGTACACATACGTTGCGAGAAGCAAGAATGAAGAAAAAAGCAGAAGAGAGAGAGAGAGAGAGAGAGAGAGAAAACGATCGGTGAAGAAATAGAGAGAAAGGCCAACATTAAGGTCCGGTTACTCTCCCGGGGAAATTCATCCCAGCAATTTAGAGCTTGGAAAAAAAGGCAATTCCTCTTTTTACCCCTCTCCCTCTCTCCATATATTTCTCTCTTTTCCCTCTTTCTCTTTTCACGAATGGAGTTGACGCAGGAAACACAATTTTTCTTTTTCTGCATTCTATCTACACCGTGGTGTATCATCAGGGCAGCCATTTTGAAAGCCTTACGCACTTTTCCCCCCCTCTCGCCCTTTTTCCCCAAGTAATTGGCGATCTTGAATACTCTCTCTCCTCAATTTAACTATTTTCTTCTTCATATCTCGATTTTGTCATTTTTAATAACGTCACATGAATAATATTGAAAGTTCAGCGTTCAACTTGCTTCCACGTATTGCATTTTATTATTTTTCATTATTCTCGATGAGATATTCTCAAAAATCTCTAATTAAAAAGTATTTTTAACGCCTTTTTAATTTTCTAAATTTATCTCGATGAGAGTTTAGACTTTTTCTTTCTAAAGTGAAAGTATCTCAGGTGATCAAATGTTTTTTGATGAACTCCTTCGAAGTGTTTCAGTTGTTAAGTTGCTCGTTCATGGGTTTAGTCAAAACATTATTCAATCTTTCAATTATGTAATCATTAAAAAGTATAATGATTTTTTGGTATGTCTATATACTGTACTCTATTCATAGAGTTGTTTGTTAAATTTTTCAATTACTAAATTTCTTTTTTATTCATTTTTTATATTATTCGTGGCATCAAAAGTTTCGTTTATTAAATTTGTTACTTTACTTGTTGAATTGGTCAGTTACGAAATTATTTAAAACATCATTTAATTTTTACAATTTTTAATTATTAAATTATTTCATTAAATTATTAATTTATTTAATTTATTTTTTAAGTTTATTTATTCATTAAGTTATTTTATTCTTTATTTAATTACTTCATTTTTTAAATTTGTAATTATTAAATTATTTCATTAATAGGTTGTAAATTTTTTAAGTTTTTCAATAACAAAACAATTTATTTGCCATTTCTTAATCGATGATGACATATTTTGTTTAATATAAAATTTGCTCTAATAACTACCATTGAATATTATTTATTTCAATTTTTTTATAATTGATAATATAAGCATTTTAAATACTTTTATTGGTTATTGAACACCCTGTACAAAAATGATACACGCTGCTAAAATGATCCAGACGACCTCAGAATGAAACGTGGTGCAACGTTCGTGACATCTGTTTTCCTCTTTCTCTCTTTCTCTCTCTCTCTCTTACTTTTTTCAATTTCTCTCTCCCTGGCTTTTATCAGCGTTAGCGCTTAAATCGCAGTAAAAACGTTCCTCCCGTGGCGCGACCTCACGATCGTGATTCTGTGGCTTTTTCCTAGTGTAAATGTGATCCGTGTACGTTTCATTGCTACCGAATTACCATTGTTTCTCTCATTCTCCCTCTCTCTTCCTTTTTATCCTTTCTCTGCTCCTTTTTTTTTATTTTTTTTCATTTTTTTATCTGCCATTTTTTTTCTCTTTCTCTCTCTCTCCTTATAGTGAACTCATCTATATATCTATCTCTTTCTTCTTATTCATTTTTCGGTCCGAGAAGAATCGACTCATTAACGTTTGGCTCATTGTATAATCAATGCTTGGCAGAACATTTGGAGCGACCATTCTCTCTTCAATACTTTTACTTGCTATTTTTAATTGAAAGAAGTAACCCTTATATAATTTTTTTTATTATTAGCAATAAACAGTTTTCTAAATTGCTAATTGAAAAAAATAATAATTCATTTATGTTGTTTGATGTAGGAAAAAAGAAAGAAATATTGTGATTTATATAGAGCCAAGTTGCTCACTCAATTAGAAACTACTATACCAATCTATGTATATGTATAATTGAAAAGATACAAAAAATTATCTGACCGAGAAACTAATCATTATACAGGATTAAATTATTGATTACAATGCAAATGAGAGCTTGTACTGATTTGCATAATGAGAAGAAAAAGGTAAATTGACGATAAAAAAATTATTAGTACATACCGCAAATTAATTGAAATATAAATAAGTTATGGCATTAACAAAAAAATTAACGAAAAACATACCGATAAAAGTTCAACGAGAAGGAAATATTGTACAGAATAAAATAGTCATACATTAATTCGAATAAAATTCATTAGATAATTGATATCGTTAATTTATTCATTAATTATTTATTGATTCATGAATGTAAATAATCGAAGAAAGTTTAAATTCGAATCAAAAAGAGAAATGTATAAATTCAACGAAAAAGATGGATAAATTGATTTAAAAAATGATTCGAATAAGAAGAAAAATATAAATTTAGCGAAACAGATGGATAAATTTATGTTTAAAAAATAATTAGAATATGAGAAGAGAAATATAAATTCAATGAAAAAGATGAATAAATTGATTTTAAAAAATGATTAGCGAAACAGATGGATAAATTTATTTTTTTTTAATAATTCGAATGAGAAGAGAAATGTATAAATTCAGCGAAAAAGATGAATAAATTGATTTAAAAAATGATTAGAATAAGAAGAAAAACATAAATTCAGCGAAACAGATGGATAAATTTATTTAAAAAAACGAATTAGAATGAAAAGAGAAATGTATAAATTCAGTGAAAAACATGGATAAATTGATTAAAAAAATGATTAGAATGTTTGTAATTCCTTCTGGGCCAATGACTGGACCGTTAGTCGAATATGTCGAAGACGAGATGTCCAATCGGTCGATACGACCAATAACTGTACAAAAAGATATCGGACGATCTAGCAGAGCGAAGCGACTTGCGTCGTAACGAGCTCTTGTATCCTCGCGTCGAACTCTCCGAGAACTCTCCTCGGATCACCGCACTCTCCCATCCACGAGAAATTCTTTCCCTTCACGTGCTTGCCCTCCAGCCAGGACTTAATGTCGACGCGGAACTCCCGATTTTACTCTCATACCGGAAATTGTCCTTCGCTCTTCAAATTCTTTTTACTCGTCATTGTTTTTCCGCTCTCCTTTTTTTTCTTCGTTCTCATCTTTTTCTACGTTTCACTTCTTCTCATATAACTTTTATCTAAAAATGTCTTGACGTCAAGCGATGAAAAAGTAAAATTATTGTATATGTCAAGAAAAAAAAGACTTTTTTTAAATTCCATATTTATTTTGAAGTACAATTAAATTCATTGGTTTTTTTTTATTACAATTTTTTTTCGAAATAATGCTGTAAAATCTGACAAATAACTAGATATCTATAATAATGACATCCTTTTTGACAAAGCAGATTTTTTAAATGAAATTTCATTCATGGAAATTACGTGTTAACTAACTGTAAAAACACCACTTAAAATTTTTTGAGATAAAATTTATTCAATATTTACGTAGATCATTCTTTAGCGTCATATAAAAATGTACGTAAAATGTTATATTAGAAATTGCTACTTTTGACATGGGTTTTTATGAGACATTGAAAAATGCCATGATTTCTAACAATGCATGAATATTTCCATTTTTAGATGTTAAAACTTCTTAAAATTTGACTTACTGTTCAATATGACATTAAAGAAGAGTTTTTGTACAAATGAAAGTCGTATAAAAACAATTTTTACACATTTACTATTTTAAGGTACTCTATTTTCCAGTTTTTAAAAATATTTATTATACACGCTAATTATTTTACTATTCCTATTATTATAATCATTTGTTTCCTCTACTATAGTGTCGCTGTGCTTATATATAACTTATTTTTTAAGAAAATGTCTGTTTCTCCCTTTCAAATTTAACTTTTCATTTTTTTTTTCATTTTCATTGTATCTTCGAAGTAATAACCGCAAATCGAATGTGCGAAAGTTCGTTGAGTTCGTTGAATTTCTCACAGAACATGTGCGCACTCACGTCTGTCATTTGGTCACCTTCTGCCTTCGTTTCTTATTCTTACATCGATTACCAACCCCTTTTTCACTTTTGTCATGCACACATGGAGTCATATGCTTAAATTTTTATTTTTTGTCTTACAAAAATCTTCAACGATATTTATTAAAAAAAGGTTCAATATTATTTTTCAAATCATCAAAAAATTATAGTTTTTATATATAAAATTAATGTTTTATTGTTTTTCAAATCACCCTTGAAAAATATATATGAATATGAAATATCTTGCATCAAGAAAAAAGTGTGGTAGACCTTTACTATATACAGGTGATAACTATGATCGTTATTATACGACTAAATATATTTTTATTTTATCCAATAATATGAAATATATTAAAATACATATATTTATATATTTATAATATTGTATTATATTTCATTTTATTATAAAAGTGTATTTAATTGTATAATAATAAGTGTTACTTATAATAATTTAATATTGAAAGACATTTCATTTTATTATAAAAATTATATTTCATTGTATAATGAATAGTGTTATTTGATTATTTAGGATTTTGTTTAAAATTGGTACAGTCATTCTTTGATATGTTATGCATATATGCGTACCAAATTTTAAGAGGTTTCACCACGTAGGAAATTGAGATATATATTTATTGTTAAAAATCCCAATTTTCAGTGCTCTCGCTCCCATAAGAGCCTATGTTAAATATTGCAACTTTCAATTCTATAAATATATTGAAATCTACACTGAGAAAAAAAATTTGTTGCACCAACTAAATCCGCTTGGTTGCGAGAAATTTAGTTCGATGAAATAATATTTTGGTTACCCAGACATTACCGTTTA
>JAPYYW010000951.1:0-37171 GCA_030522545.1 Cremastinae sp. A BG-2022a
ATCGGAAATTTGGAAGAGACGATGCGACGTAAGTAGAATTTTATGATTTTGTATCACTATTTTTATTCATTTTTTATAATGCAAACAGCTAAAAATAATTTTTTGTCAGGTGGAAACTCAGTTGCAAATTATTTGTTTTAGGTGAAAGCAGCGAAAAAAATATTTTCTTAAAAAAATTGGTTATTAACTCACCACTGGGTAGCACTTGGTAGAAACAAAGAGGATTGTAAAAAAAATTGAGATAACAAACTTTACTTTCCCTACAACAATATATTTTATCGAAAAGTTTTTATTTTTATTGTATTATAACATCCTTATACTAATTTTATTAATAAAAATTAATACTTACTCATTTTCAAGCAAATTTTGCTGTATTTATTATTGAATTTCTAATAGAAAAATTTCCACTAAAATGTTGTTTAAGAATATTTTTTATTTAATAAATATAAATGTTAATCCCACAATCTCACTCAAATACAACACTTTGCTTCTGAAGCTTTCAGGCAATATAAAGATTTTCATCGACCGATAACTACATTTATTTAGAAGCAGTACACTTGGAATGCTGTTATCTATTATCAGTTGAGATATCATCACCACCTGTGTAAATCTAATCAAGTGTGTCACGTCAAAAGTTGTTAGCGACATGACGTCAACTTTATTATTTAATTAGCATACTAAATGAAATGGATTATCATTGAAAAAATAATGTATGTAGTCTAAAACGTCACGTTCCAAATAACTGCAAAATTCAATGACTCTAAAATACTTTAAATCTTGAAATTATATTTAAAAATGACACTGTGTCTTAGATTATCCTAGACTAAAATTAATGGTCAAACTTGTTTATCGAGACCAGAAGTTCTTTATCAATCCATCGAAAATTATAATGACAAAAACGTAATTACTTTTTTTTCAAAACTTATTCAAAAAAGTGTATACAATCGACTCAAGAATAATTCCAGATCCTCTAGCGAATTTTCTGTCGTCCCGCTTATTCGGCATTTCTTGAGGTCATCCAATATGAAATTACCGTATCAAGACTATTGGATATCCACGTAAATAACTGTCTGGGCATTCGGAAAATATGGGATTCTATATATGGATTAGAGGAAAAAGCTTATTTATTTCTATTACCCGAGCGACATTCGGCAGACATAAAATGTTCTCTCGTTGTAATTCCATCGACAATAGCGAGAGAGAAAAAGATCGTTAAAGAACGGCGTAATTCGCTCGAGAGAGAGAGAGAGAGAGAGAGAGGAGAGACGCAGAGTGTGACAGCAGTCTGGAAGGAATGAGGTAGCGAATCTGCACCTAGTGAAAAATGAATAGTTCTTGGCCCAGTTAACGCCCACGAAGAGAAGAGACAAGCCAGTAAGGTCAATGAAGATAGGAGTGAAGAGATCCTTTACCGCTTTGCTGTATCCCCATTCTCCTCTCTCTCTCTCTCTCTCTCTCTCTCTCTCTCTCTCTTTCCTTCCGCGTCACTCCGCCGAGGGCACCTATATGAAGCCGGGTCAGAGTTAGAGAGGTTATTTCGCGGGGTGTCACGCCTGGCCCATTAATAACCGCGGTTCAAGCTCCTCTCGGCTTCCTCCCCTTATTCTGCTTTCCAGACTCTCGTCCCCGCCGGTCTCCCTGATGCTGCCGGGCGGCGCTGCTTCTTACCCTCGAGCACTACTCGGCGAGCGCGTCGCCATACAACCATCAGTTTCTCCGCTCATCGCGCACTCGGCTTTGTGTACGCCTGGCCGTGCTGTCTCTTGCCCGGCGTCCCAGGCCCCACACACGGATATACCGGGAGCGAGCGCGAATTTCGCCCTCCGAGCGAGGAATAGGGCGAAAGAACGCTTTTCATGAAAAGCCTCTGCCCGCGTTGTACAAGCGTGAGGAGTTTGCAAAGCTCTTCTCACGAGACGTAGTTAACAGAAGAGAAAGCGAGAGACACGAGGAGAAAGATATAGAAAGACGTGTGATAAAGCGAGAAAGAGAGAGAGAGAGAAAATGCCGTCCCGCTTCAGCGCAGCCATGCATAATACGCAAGAAGGAATCTCCCAAGGGTGCTTGACAGCTCAATTTCCATACGGCCTTTTTTGCACGTGTGACCCCGTAGAGGCGTATATAAGCGATTGGCGAGTCTCGTGCGGTGTACCGACATCCCAAGCCGGACTTTCGTCTCCGCGAGTCATTGTTCGACAGAGCCTGGTACAGATCTATTGTTATTTCCAAATTTTTCTAGAATCTAACTCTTTTTTGGTCGATCATCGTCGATCTAAGTGTGTAAGAAACGTCTACTTTAATATCATTATTATTGAGAGCCATCAGATGAAAAACGTTCTTCTGGACGTCTGTATTTGATTTTCTTGGGCCGATCGATCGATCGATCGTCATCGCCGCGCGCTAAATCGTCGGAATCGATCGCTGCGGGAAATATTGTTTGTGGCGATGGGGAAGCTGATGCGGGATAAAAAGCATTAGGGTGAATAAGGGAATGAGGGAAGGAGCGAAAGGACCATTTGGCATGCCGGAGTCTCTGTTCAATGTCGTGGAAAGATGTTCATCGACGTTGACCCAGGCTGAAACGAGCGACGGTGAATTTGCTCGGTTTGCAGGACGACTATTATCCCGCCCCTCTCGAAGCGAACTCGGGAACTCGAGAATCCGTATTCGCCGCGCGCGTACGATCCGGCCGATCGGCAAAAGTTGACCGGTATCGCTGGCAATAAACAATCGTAATCGCGGAGGACTCATTGGCGACGGGCCAGCCTCATCTCGGTGCAACACGCAGCGGTCGCGCGATAACCCGCTATCTAGGCCGGGAACTTCAACCTTTCCCCCCCCCCTCCCCCTCGTGAAACACACCGCGTGCGTTTGGCTCTCGCGTTGTCTCTTATTCAACTGCTCAGAACAGAGAGCAAACTTTGGACCGCGAGAACCGACAAATGGCGAAAATCTTTCGTAAAGGCGGATTTATCCCCGTTTCCGGATAATGATTCGCTATTACCCCCGCGTTTATTTTTTAAATAAGTCGCGATGCGAGATATGCATGACGCGACACTCTCTCTCTCTCTCTCTCTGTCTTTTTTTCCATTCACGTCCACGCCTCTTTTGTCAGGCTCTGCAACAACGGAATTAAAGGCTTATCTCGGCGAGTTGAGAAACACCGGTTAAAAATAAGAAGTTCACGAATCGTCGTAACTTTTCCGCGAGAGACGCTTGTACGTGACAGAGCGCGCCTCCAGGCGACGGCAGAACGAGACGTTGTAATCTAGGAAACGGATTCCCTCCCGAGATTTCCGGCGCGAGCAAATAAGCTCGCGAAAGTGCTATTTCTGGTTTATATATTCAAGAACGATAAAACTTTTTACGATCGTAATTCAAAAATTCTCCATTCTCTCCGATACACGCGCGAAAGCACACGTTACAACAATAAAATGCATGTCCGTCGCAATATAATGTGTGTTTATCTTTAAAAAAGGGTTGATCATCGAAATAATAAAATCTGAGTCATGAGCTTACCCGGACGATTATATTTACGTGGTATATGAAAATAGAAAGTAATTAATAACTGTAAAAAAATCTGGTGTTAATTTAACACCGTTCTTGGTCTATATAGTTCCCAGCACCATTTGGTGTAGAGTGGCATGGTGTTAATTGATATGGTTTGTTAGGCTGTATTGAATCAATGTAAATAATTAACATCGCAATATAAACACAATTTATTAGTGCGTGAAATTAATGAAATGATTCGGTGCGAATAAAAAAGAAATGCAGATTAAGAAACTCAATAATTGTACAAAGAATATTTTGGAATAATATTCATGCACAATATAGGGAACTTTGTTCGTTAAAAATTTCACGTTAACAAGTTCGTCAATGATTTTTCGTTTTTCTCTCTCTGAATACAGAAATTTATCCTGATGTAGGGTAATTTACTATGTAGACTTGTTTTTTTTTTAATTTTCAATACTAATTTTATTCGCATAATAGATGTATAACGTTGATGTTGAGTAGCAAGTATTTTGCAATGTTTCAAAAATGTTTATATACAAGTATCATTTCCTTGAAATATATAATTATATCTTTCCCTTCAAACCTGATTAATAAAAGATGCCCTCGAGGACTGATTTTCTCATTAATATTCAGATTATGGGTCATAAAATGTTATTTTGATTTGCCAAGCTTCAGCTCAGGTATACCTGATACAAAATTTTTCACGATCATTCTCGTTCCCGTTCTGTATATCTCATGATATCCTTGATACATTTACCCGTCGAGAGATTTACGCGAGGCCCCGTTATCGGCAGGCGAATAATGAGTTTTCGGTGATCGTAACCGGAAAGTTGATGTCGATCCTCTCATGAAGCGATGAGGCCAACGCGGGAAATCCGACTTAACCTGCAATCAGCGACGGGGATGAAGGATAAAAGGGAGGCCGAGAGGAGGTAAGGGGAAGAAGGAAATAAAGGGGCGGGTTGTATTTTGAGGGCAAGCCGATCGTCTCATTCATCTTTCGAAACGGTCGTCCGGCCGTCGAATGCGTGCGCGTTTTCCTCCCCCTGCTGCGAGGCTGGCATCAGCGGGGCTGCTTCGATCAACGTTCCATTGTATTCTCGATTCGGAGCAACCGGATTCGAAACGGCGGCAGTCGATTACGATCGGGCGGAAGTCCCTTCATCGGCTTATTCACGATGCCGTCGTTCCACTTGGCCACACGGCGATTCTTCGATCCGCCTGCTCCGTTCGCTCTCGTTTTGACGAGCGAGCGAAAAAATAGTAAATCTCTCCCGCTCGTCCGCGAAATTGACGAGCCCAAATTGATTCTCGTTAAATCACTGGCGAACGTAAAAACGTTCTTATTATTTCGGCGTATCGACTCTGACAATTTTTAAATCGCTTGTTTTCGAATTGCTCCGATGCATATAACATTCCGCGCTGTTGACTCGTCGGCCATCAGATGAGATATACACCACGTCCTATATTTTCGCTGCTGCCGCGCAGCGAGCGACGGCCGATCGGTAATGGCGACACGCTCAATTGGCTTTTCAACGAGTGTCGACGTATATACACGTCCACTGGTTTCTCGTTTACTTTTATTTATTCGGGCGCGATCCCACCCCCGCCATCGACGCGATGCAAATAACGGAAACGAGAAGTTTCGTATTTCTCGGTTGAAAATAATAGAGAGCCGCCGGGAGCTCGGCGAATATATCGGGAGGAAGAAAATACTTCTCGTTTACTCGAAAAGTCCGAGGCTAAGAGTGATGCCACGAACTCCTGGTGAAAACGCTTCCTATCCTATATACAGCCTTCTCTAATTAAAACCCGGAATTAATTCGTAAGATCGAAGAAGCGAATCGCCCGTGGCTCCAAGATTTATCAGCCAATTGAGAGAAGCTTTATTGTTTCTTCCGCCCCCGCCTCTCATCGCTGAAGAAAAAGTTTCGTCGTCTATCCCGGGGTCAGGATGTGTTTCACAAACAGAATATAAAAACTCGCTGGAGACCTGCTTTTACTGTATATTTGACTCATTGACGAAAAAAAATATTTCAATGAATTTTCTTAAATTGACATATTAATTTTTTAAAGACTTTTCGTTTACTATACGTATTTTCTAAACATTTGAACCATGAAATAACATTTTTAGACATGTATAAAAATCTCGAAAAAAAAACGTATAGACGATTCTTTTTCTACCAATAATTTATATAAATTTATTTAATGACAAAGCGAACGTTCGTTTTAATTTATTTTCGCCAACTGTATACCGAAACCACTTAATTTATTTTAATTCTACTTGGATTGAAATAACTCGACTAAATTATATCTGGTCAATTTCAAAAAAATTTTAATTCTCACTGAAAAGTGTGCGTTATTCCAGTAGTATATAGTTTGAGTTACAATTTTTTGTTTCAAGCGTAAAATAAAAAATTTGGGAAATTAAACTAAATTTTCTGAATTTCGCGTTTAATTAAATGAAAAAAAAAGGAAGGAAATGTCGCACACACATACTAATGGAGTTTTTGAGGCCAGAGTCGGATTGGATTTGGCGAGTATGAACTCGAGATCCGTAGAAAAGGAAACTCGTACAATTTTACCGAGCTTATCTCTCGTAGCATTATCATCCAAGCTGGGCGGAAGCTTTATAATGTGCTATATATAAAGGCGAAAGAATAGTCTAAAATTCCAGAGCGCGGGGGTGCGAATATTTCGCGTGTCACGAGAAAGAGAGAGAGAGAGAGGAGAATTTTATGCCTTTTTATTTTTATTCCTCTAGCCGGTGTGTGTATATGGAAGTCCGCTGGGACGACCACGAAGCGTATACCACGTGTAGAATCGAATGAGTTATATTCCCGCGGGATTTAAAGTCCGTGACCAACGCAAACTCTCGCTCTTTTCGCCCCCCCCCCTTCCTCGCAGCTCATATTCTCATTCCACGGAGTTTGCTCGCAGTTTTCGAGCGAGCGGGCATATTCCCACGCTGCGTGCGGAAGCTCATGCTCTGACCTCTTTTTCCGCGTATACCTATATTTTTTACGTATTTACGTGGGCCCAGACAGAAATCCAGGACCTTCGAGGCTCACCCGTGTCTCGCGATTAATTAACTTTGCGGCGGGAGTTTGAAAACAAAAATTAGAGCCACTCCCGCGACTTCGGGTGAGAATATGGCGTGGCCCGTTCATGACACTCTCGCCCGGCTTTCCTCCGTTTTGTTTCTACGAAATGCGATCGCGTTGTGTGTATATTATATATACAAAAGAGCTAGCGCCGAGAATAACCGAGTGTATAACGAGCCTTCTCCTTTGACATTGCGTTATTCATCTTTTCTTCCTTTTTATCCTCCTCCAGCTCTCCCTCTGTCCTGCTTTTTCGCATACTCTCTGCTCCCGATCCTCTGCTTGCCGAATATCCGACGAGATTTCCCAGCAGCATTCTCGCCGGCCAAACTCCAAAACTCGAAACCAATTTCAGTCGGGTTTCATTGTTTGGATACATAAACGGGCGAACAAAACTCCGAAGAGCCGAAGGAAAAGAGAGCAAAGGGCGTGTATACGAGAAAAATAGAGAAAATTATTTCGCGTGAGTGAAATTTTATTGAACCGAAGCCCTGGGCTGACCTGGTCAAAAAAAAAGTAAAAGAAATAACTTTTCATCAACATTTTTAACACGCGCATCGTATAAACGAAAACTTTTTAATATGCAACGGTGCATTTTTTTTTTTTTCATCGAACGATTATCCAAGTCTGCAAATTACAGACCTTTTTAATTGAATATTTCAAACAGGTATTCGCAGTACTGGAAATTAAAAAAAATTACCGAATAACATCGTTGAAATATTTTGTAAGAATATACAGGGATGATTTACCGTTTACTTTTTGAGATATCTCGCTCGGGGCTCTCGCCTCTCGCTCCCAAACTTTCAACCTTTCATTAATCAACGTCGCTGCGCCGCGGAGATACTACCTCAATAAATAATAATAACAATAAATGTATCACGAGGAGAAGCATTTTTCTTAAATGCAACGCGAGATTGCCACATTTCTCCTTTTCTCGTCGTAAAACAAACGCTGATAGCTTTCTCGAGATCACCATTGAGAATTTTTCATTTGTCAGCTAATTGAGAATTATTTCACTGCGGAAAAAAACGGAAGCCGCTAAAATTGCTGGTAATTATTTAGAATCGTGGATTCTATGAAAATTAACGCTTATTTTGTTCAAGAGAATAAAATATAACTCAAGGAATTAATCGAAAATGATAAATTTTATTTTACATGGAAAAAATGTATACGTATACAATAACAAATCATAACATGAGAAATATATTCAGTATTTTTGCTTTTTTTATTGAAATAAATGAATGATTCAGGTTTGTATTATTTTTCATAAAAAAACACTGTACGTGTAATTTGTTAAGAATTATTTTTCAGTGATGAGTTTTTGCATTAACTTTTGGCTAATCTCTACTCAGTTAAAAAAAAAATCATGACCTTGATGTTTGAATCATTAATTTCGTCTTGCAAAAACTGTCTGAAATTACCTATTATGAAGTCGATATCGTCAAGGCCATGAAAATATAGAGTCACTTGAAATGTTGAGATCTAAATCAGGCTGGAGGTCCTCGAACACGCTAAATTTTCTCAGCTCATGTGAAAAAAACTTGCAACACAATTTTCGATTATTTTGTATCAAATATACCTGGACAAATTATACCTCAATAGTTCGAAGATCGTAAAGACAAAAAAAAAGAGACAAAATTCGTCAAGCATAACGAGGAAAAAAAATTTGCAAATTTTCATTAATCCCTCGGTCATTATTGTTTCCATGGTGATCGGTCGAGGTCGAGTGAAAAATCGATTAAGGTCTTAATAGTTCGGTTTTATGACGAAATTTTGAATCAGTAGGCCGGTATAAAGTGTCGGGGTAAGACGTGTCGGGTCTCACCAAGTAGTTCGTTACCGAAAAACATTCCGTAGATATAATGCGACAAGTTCAATTGAGTATATCAGTTCCAGCGATTTTCAATCATACGAAAAGTGAATAGTTTAGTGAATAGTGAAAAGTTTAGTGATTCAAATTTATAATGTCATTTCAAAATACTTTTTAAAAAATGTCGGTGCGGATGTGTCTTTTATATTAAAAAAGAGATGAAACCTCTATAACCAATTAATCGGAATAGAGCGCATTATGCGAAGTTGTATGAGGTATACGCCTATAGAAGAACAGCAATAAAATATCAATTCAAACGCGAAGCGGTCGCGTTGTCGCTCGTATTTTTAAAAATATACATATATGACAAGATATTATAAAAGGTATAGAAAAAAATTTGTTTCTTTGGTACTTGATAAAACTCATTGAGGAATATTGTCGAGATATGCGTATGTGTGTTTTATTTTAAATAACATATATTGTTTTGATCTGTTTCAGGAGAAAATCCTGCGGCGATGCAACACGGGAGCAGCGAGACCATCAGAGCGGCGTTTCTACTGATCGTGGTGCTAACCTCAAGCTCGCTATTGAGGTGACCATGAGGCCTCTCTGAATATCCCGATAGGATCTTCGATCGGTGCTTCATCACTGTTTCTGACGCCTAATTCATAGTGCAATACGAACACGTGTTAAAAACGAGAGAAACTCGACTTGAGCCGGGAACGACGAACGATCGACGCGTCGCTCTCTCGTCACTCGCGTCGTTGCTAGGAGCGACGAGCAATATATTTATGTCTGAGCGCTCTCCCTCATTTTCATTCGACTTATTTTATTTTTCCGCCGCTTCGTCGGGCCAACGAAGAATATAAGAGAGAAAATTGTGTTCTCCGTTAAATCAAAGTGATTATTACATTTCTCTCTGTCTCTCTCTCTCTCCCTCTCTCTCTCCGGCAGTCGTCCGTCGATCGCGTGCACGCGACATAAATAATTCAAATAATCGCTCGTGGCAAAACGAAGAAGAGAGACAATATATAAATTGGAACGACTGTGGTGATAATTGAAATTGGACGGCGACGTGAATGTATTAGATTCTGTCCTCGTGCAGGCAAGCGAAAAAATTAGCCCGAGATCGGGACGAGAAAAAAGAAAACTAGGTTTTAACGAATAATGAATGAATGTGACAGTGGCCGAGGAGGAGAGAAGGAAAAAAAGACCTTCGATCGGCGATGGTAATACAAATGAGAATTTCACCGTGTAGTGTGACATTTTTATTAGCGAGAAAAATGAGAAATCGTTGGAAAAATCGGAGAGCGCGAAAAAATATGAAAATTTCAGGAATTCGCGATGACGAGATTAGTGAAATTCGGAAAATATGTTGTCTCTGCGTACGGAAATTCGG
The DNA here is from genome assembly GCA_030522545.1 of Cremastinae sp. A BG-2022a. Classification (NCBI taxonomy): domain Eukaryota; kingdom Metazoa; phylum Arthropoda; class Insecta; order Hymenoptera; family Ichneumonidae; species Cremastinae sp. A BG-2022a. The sequence goes on from JAPYYW010000951.1 coordinate 9,827, forward strand.
AAAATAAAAATATATATTGTGTGTGGTTCAAGATGCAGAATAAGATAGATCTTTTATTGGTTAAGAAATGATTGAATCGTGATGATGAGTGCGTGTATAAGAAGGCGTGAATCGAGAGAAACGTATCTAGAATTTCTCGGCTGTGCATTTGTATATATCGAAAGCAAAAGAAAAGAAAGAATAATGAAAGAGCGAGTAGCGTGAAAGTGCGAAGAAAAACGAGGAGGCGAGGGATCCGGAGACGGGATGAGAGAAGAAAAAAATTTGAATCCATCGTCCGATCGATTTTGAACTTGGACCGGCGGCAATTCAATTATTTTTCCGACGCGCGTTGCTCGTTTGGACATTTTCACATTTCACGCGAACCCCGAGCGCGGTTAATAAATAAATGAATTCCCCCCCCCCTTTTTTGCATTTTCTCGCTTTTTTCTCGACTCCATTTTATTTCCGGGAAACTCGCGTCGCTCATAAACGCCCGGCGCATCAACAGGAGAGGTAAATGTTTTATTTATGACCTCGCTGGACATACGTCAGTCAGAGATATTTCACTCCCAGGAATGCGCACACGAATCGCCCTCCCACTCAAATGTACACCCGAATAAATGTGTACGTACGTAGCCCCGGGTTGCACGGACAATTTTTCAATTATTCTCCGAAGAATGGTGTTGTTCGCGTCTGTTCAAAGAGTAGCCCGAAAAAGTTCTCGACCGGAAAAGCGTATAATTTAATTCTTCGTACACGATCAAAACTTCATCGGTGATTATTCGATCGACGTCGCATTTTACTTCACTCTTATTCGACTCGATTATATCTTATTCACTCTCGCGACCATCGCTCGAAAATCTATATTGAATGGAATTCGGCGGGAAAATTCCACTTTTTCCGACACGCGCGGGGTGTCGAACAATTGTATATGTTTCCTTCGACTGTACTTTTATCCGCGACGGTGAGAAAATATGCGCGCTGCTGTATGTACGAAAAATTGATTCACCCATAGTTTATTCATTCTCTGTATATATGGCAGTTGATCGGCAAGATCGGCGATCGTTGGAAACTGGGTGGAAATGATAAGCGAGAATGTTGTTTTGCCGGTCGAGGGTCGCTTGGCCTTTTGCACGTACAATTTGTCGAATATTCCTCAAGGAGCCTGAACGGAAAGACGGAAAGTTTCTTGTAAACATCTGCAACGCTTTGGTCCTACACACGTTTGTCGAAGCGTGTTTCGAAGCAAAAGACGAAAGACGAGCACACGGAGAGCGAAACGCGCAAAGACGACATCAGGTTTTTGCCCCCGCGCGTCTTGGCTCCTTCGACGTTTGCCTACTGAATTCAATTTTCCACTTCGTTTTCAGCGCACCCCGGATTCTCTTTATCCCTTGTGCCATTTTGAAATCCCTCTTCCTACCTTCTTCCTCTCTCCTCTCCAAATCTGCGCTCTCTCCCGACTGATCCTGTTACCTTTTTTCACCAATTTTCAAAAACAAATACAACATGTCGATTTCAATTCCCGGGATACCGGAGAGCTTTGCGCCGCATTTTCTTTACCAACCCACCCTCTCTTTCCCGGATTTTTCTACTTTTCGAATTCTCGCTGTAAATAACGAAGCATCTTAACCTTAAAAAAAAAAAAGAAAACAATTATCGCGAGTTCACCTCGAAACCAACGACTAAAAATCGAATTTGTGATAACGAAAGTCAGCAACGAACAGACGATAATAAAAGATGAAATGAAGTAACGGTTGATAGTTTTTATATTCCCGGAGAAAGTTTACGGACTGGCAAACGAGAAATAAGTCGAGAGCGGAAAGCTGTTTGTGAAACGTGTGCGCCGGAAGTCGGTTGTACTCCGTCGTTTCCGTAGACCGCGCGTATTTCCTCGATTCCGAGCCGTAATCGAGAGTGATCCGCCATCGATGAAGAACGGCGGCGCGTCGGGCGATGAGTCGGCCGCGCGGGGGCTCAACGCCGAGCGAATTCTGACTGGCGCTCATTGTTGTGACAATGACGCACGACAGAGTCACGACAGTACATCCTCCCGTTCGTAAATCATAGCTCACGTCATGCGCCGGGTTTCGGGTGCGCGCGAGCGCTCACGAAAATATGAGCCCGCCCGCGAAAGTCCGCGAACGATAATATATAACAAAAGCATTCATTGTTCCTCCGCAGGTGCAAAATATTTCACGTTTACACGGAGGTGCAAAACGGTTACGAAAACCGCAAATTTCTCACAAACATTATCCACCCCCAGCCCCCAGGCCACGTCGAGCAAACGCATCCATAATCCGCGCGCGTATCGAGAGGGTCAGAAGAGCGCGATAAATTCAATTACCGCTCGCGACAAAATGTGCAGCCCTCTTCTCCTCCTTCACTATCCCTACCGGTGAACCAACTTTTTCATCCCTTTTATTTCTCTTCGTTCAGCATCAATTCATATAATTGTTTCAATCCGTGCATAAACTCATCCCCTTTGTCGCTAAGACTTTTATGTATACGCGCATCGGGACAACTTTTAATTCCGACAGTAATCCCCCCGATGGACTGTAAAAAATGCGATTGCTCCTCGAGGTGGCAACAATCGCGTAAAAAATCATCACGAAGTGGGACGAAAAAAAAACGAAAATTAGAGCGTAACGTCTCGTATTTTTTTATTGCTTTCCAAGCTACGGAGATATTTTTCGTTTCAGCGTGAAATAACCGTTGTAAATTATTGCGGGCGATAATAAAACTCGAGCGTCTCGTCGATATCGATTTTGGTCGACGGTTATGTGAAAATGTGCGCGAGTACATCGTCCCTGTTATTATTTTCGTTCGTTGCTCCTTTCTTCTCAATTTGTTTTTTTTTTTCAGCGGAGAAATGCAGCGTGTGCGAGAGCGACTCTCGATGATGAACTCGTCATCTTTGTATTTATATATGAGCGATCCGAATGCGTGAGAATTTGAGCGAACGGTGTGTGCGCGCGCGCGTGTTCCCGATCGAATAAAATTAAGGACTCAATTCCGTGTTTAAATTAAAATGGTAAATAATCGAATCAAGTCTAGCGTATAGTTCTCATCATAAAAAATAAAAAAACGAATCACTATAAGGAGAAGAATAAATTTTCAAGAGACGAGTCGATCGATTTTTGTTCCGAAAGATCGACAAATACCAAGAGAACGACGTATAAAGTATATATACTTTTATTAAACTCATTCACACGATTGTGCACACGTGTAAACAGACACACACACACACAAAAACACAACGACACACATGCGAACATTCTCATAAATAGTTACGTAAAGAACGAATAAAAACGATTTAAAGAAACGAACTATAACACAGGTCATAGTTAATTAGTATTTAATTAATGATCACTATAAAATATAAGTGACGAATAAAATGGAAAAAAATGATACTATACATAAGTACGATTATTATATAGAGTGAAGTGTGTAAGAGGTCCGCGTGTCAGATTGCGTTCTGGATTTCGAAACAGAGGAGATGATAACTTTGCAGGGAGTTTGCATGATATGTGAGAAACAAAAATAAGAGACGAAAAAAAAAAAGAAAAAGGAGAAAACAAAATTTAATGTTGGTATTCGTTGTTCACTATTTGTAACACCCAGATACATACACACAGAGGAGAAAATAAAAATAAAATTCATCCTAACGTCGTGTGCGTTCGAATCGTGTGTTGTTCGTTGCCGCGATAGAGCGAGGATGAGGAGGAAAATCTCTGTTGCTTCGTCGTTTTCTCGCTGGCGCACCGGGTGAGAGCTGTCAGGATATTTCAGCGACAAGCAGGATCGTTAGCTCGAATATATATTTTGCGCGATTTCTGTTCGTGGTGAAGGTATAAATAAAATTGTAAAGCCCCCGACGGTATATATTCGGGCCGATCTGTAAATGATACGCCGACGTATCGCGGTCGCATGAATATCCAAAATTCCATTGTGTCGCGAATAACGCGAGGACGAACGCTCGGCGGGCATTCACGCTCACGGAATTTCGGAGGGAAAACGGAGTCCTCGTAGTTTATTCACGCGTGTGTCCAGAGCACACACAGCGTACGTATACGCGGAAGCGCATGAACGCACGCACATACACGGCGGGGAATCGCGTCGTTATCGCGAGAAGGAGATTTTGGGGGATGTGAGGGACACGAATCGCCGCGCCGGGTCTGCCAACTCCGGCGCTGGTGCGTCGGTAGATCGTCAAACTGTGGGTCAACACGCGTCGACACAGAACGTCCATTACTTCATCAAACTCCGGTCATCGCTGTTGGATACGAGCACCGCCAATTTGACATGAGAGAGAAAGCGGCAAGATAGCCAAAGTCGCCCGGAGCGAGGGAGCTCGAAAAAGCATTGAAACTCATCATCCCCTCCCCATGCGCGTGTACTCATCTGTGCAAATGTACCTCAGCAGTGAAACCTTTGACATGCTTCCTAGATTTGCCAAACCTTCACAATCGGGCCAAGTGTAACTTACAAACAATATTTAACAACTTTTATGCGATTCCGAGTGGGTGTGCTGTTTTTGCCAACTGATATTATTCGACCAAGTACGATGTTATTTTCTCGTCCCTCGCGAAAAGAAAAATAAGGCATGCCTCGATGAGTATTATTTGACGTCTTTGCTTTTTTTTCACCGAACAAAGCTCCTCGGGTGCATTTGATCCTCGCAGCACTCGGAGCATGCTCGAAACGTTTGCGAAGAAGGTTGGGTGTCAACCTAATTAGAGTCGACATTGTTGATGCCCGGAGTCATCTCGTCACTCGGCTGCTCTCTCGAACGAGTCGCTTCAAGACGCCGCCTCTACGCGTGTGCTCGCTAAAGTTTCAGAGCGGGAGAAAAGGAATTGACGTCGAACAAGTCTTCTTCATTACTTGACATCGTACACGTTTCTCCCAACTTGTTACAGTGCACTTTTCTTCGTGGTTGCCTCTTTGTAAATCTTGCTTCTTAACGTCGTTAATTAAATCCAAGTGTATCCCTCGATTTTTTTCGTACACAGGGTTTGTTGAGAAGATACACTTCCAGAACTCTTGAGACAGTTTAAAGTGTATTGCTCAGATTAATTCAAGTTTAAAATTTTCATTTTCGACGCGATAATAAGAATTTATTGGTCATTGCAATAAGCAATAACTAATCATTTTTATGACCACTAGCAGGTTATAGTGGTTCCGAGCGCTTCGCGCCCTCGCAGTAATAAAAAGGACTCATCCAAAATCCAGTTTTTTGATTGTTTGATATAAATTCTAGGATTGCGCTCCGAATAATTACCATTTTTATTATCTACGGGAAATTTCCTATCGAATATGCTCTTAAAATCGAAAAAAAAAAATTTTTTTTTGAATTTTGTCAATTCTCACAGAAGTCACAATGGGTCTCGTGGACCCATGAAAATTTCACATTATGATTTCTTTTCTTTTTCTTGATCAAATTAACTTTATTAAGTGCGATTCTGAAAAATGTTTGCAAAATGAAGCGAATGGCGCAGGAATCACTTTAATTCATCAATTTTTTAAAAAGTTATCACCTCTTGAAGATTTTTGAAAAAATGGAAAGGGGTGTATACCTTCAAAAATTGGCAAAAATTTTTTAATTTTTTTTTCTCGATTTTAAGAGCCTATTCAATCGGAAATTTCCTGTGCATAACGAAAATGCTACTTATACGAGGCGCAATTCATGAATTCATATTGAAAAATTGAAAAAAGTAATCCAAAAGTCAGTTTTTTTGCTCATTCGATATGAATTCTTAGATTTTGCCCCGAATAATTATGATTTTCGTTATTTACGGAAAATTTCCGATCGAATAGGCTCTTAAAATCGAAAAAAATAAATTTAATGAGTTACACCGGAAATTTTTTAATTTTTTTTTATACAGTCATATAGTAGGGTATAAAATTGTTCAGAACAGTACTAACCACTTCGTACGTACTAAAAACGAAGAAGAAACTTTGTGATGGCCAACCACTTTAAAAAATGAGTACGAGTGAGACAAAATGACTGATTAAATTTTCCAATTGTTGAATAATAAATAAGGGCGTTGTACACGTTTCAATATAGATTTCGAAATACATCGAGAGTCGAGTTATCCCAATAAGACCGGAAAACGGATGGCTAATGAATTCACAGAGGGGTGACGTAATCATTGACAAGTTTATCAGGGGTGAAATCGAGTCTGAGGAAAAGTCCATGCGGGTGTAATGGGACAGATGTAGCGTTGCTGCTGGAGGGGGGGGCGCAATAAGTGATTATGAAGCCAAGCAACGTACGATCCGGTCATAAATATCGACAATGCTCAACAGGAAGGCGAAACGATCAATGAAATTCGGCGAAGAACGTCAGGTATTCAGCAAGATGAACGCATATCGCTCGGCGTTGGCGGTGCAAATATTTGGGTTCTCGCGATAATTTAGGAATGATCGCCCCCGTTGCGGATTGAGCCGACGGAGCATTCCGTCGATCTATGTGCCACGAGTCAATGAGATCTGCCCCGAGATCGGATTAAGCGCCGCGATAGGATTTCGAATAATCGCTATATGGATCCACACACACACACACGTGCATCTTCGTTTTCTCTCTCAAACTCAGGGGCTTCCTGCTGATTTTCATAGCATGTACATGCACGAGTCTCGAATGCTTGGAACACACGCTATAACCGCCGGGTTTAATCGCGTAAGGTGTAATCGACACGAGAGCGTGCACTCCTTTGGGATTAATCATTTAAACCCCCTTAGACTAACGCGGAATTAATGGATACAGAACCGCAATGCCACGTCACCCAGAACGCGATGCCTCGATACCTCGATCGCGTGCAGCAACCAACCGGCTCATCGTCAGCTCTCCCTCGGTTCATCCATCTTCCCTGCTCATCCCAAATAAGTTCCAGCTCTCAACCTTACCTAAATTACACGATCCTTCTTTCGTCCGGATTTGTTTTTCACGAAGAAAAATAATGGATCGTCGAGGGAAATTTTTCGTAGTCGAAAAATCGCCAATGTTTGCAACGGTCTCGACGAGTTTTCAAGAAATTACATTTCACCCCGGCGGGATGATATCTCTCTTTCGGTTCAATGCCAGATATACATTCCTCTTTCGCGTTCGGGAAAAAAATGTTCGTAGTCGAGAAATATAGGTGAAAGCGTTTGCAGAAGTCGATAAGGACTCGTTTACTTTTTAATCAGAAACGTTCGCGATCGTAAGTTCCATCGACAATTTTCCGTCAAGATATCTCATCCCCTTCTTTTCCGATAGAATTAATGTTATCGCCGTAATCTGTGAGAACGGGGCCGGGAGGACGGAGGAAGAAGAGCCAAGGATCTCCTCACTAAATCCGTTTAATGAGACCAAACGAGCGAGCGAAAGAGCGCAAACGTAAAGCTCGAAAATCTCTCCCGGTTAACTGACCGATGTGCGCACGAGCCTTTTCATGTCGATTGAAACAATTCTCGTTACCGATCCTCGCAAGCTCTCCCCATTTCGAGAAGCAACTTTTTTTCACTACGTCTATTATTCTCTCAATAATAGGAAGGAAAGAAAAGAAAATCAGAAAAAAATCTCTTATTTTGCGACACTTAAATCGTCCAAGCTAAGAGAGAAATCACGACGGTGGTAAATGTTACCACGATGTATGGATTTAGAACCGGCGAATATAGAGCATCTTCGTAATAGAATTAAATTTACTTCAGGAACTCAATTTACAATATACATATATCAAAATCTAACACTATTTCTGGAAACTATAATTGGAATGGAAAGGTTCAAAAATATATTTATAGTTTCGTAATAATCAGAATGGTTGTCACTTTATGGTAAAATCTATCATATTTTTCTCTCAGTATACGGACAATCACAGCAAAAAGTAAGGTCACCAAATGTATTTCATACATTTAGAAACAACATATACATATATATAATATACATATCTTTCAAAAATGTATCAAATTCTCATATGAAAAAAAAATATTGCCCATGCATCCTTAAAATAAAATTCTTTTCGCTCGACGCGGTATATATGTGCAAAGTCGAGAAAAATATGTTTCACTGCCAAACAAAACGTCCTATATGTGGAAGATGTGTCTTTTGAAAAATTGTTGAAATGTGACAAGCACGAGGATAAGATTATGACCTCTCGTTCGTAAACTTTGGTATAACGAGGCAAAACGAGAAAATCTCTCTCGAATATCGATTTCTCCGGATGGCATTCATGCATTTGTTAAAATTATCCTTGTACGTAGACCGGAGTCTTATGTACGAAAAGGTTGTATATTATGGTATACGGATCAAGGATCATTTCTGAGATTTTCAGTCCAAGTTCTCGACAAAAGTGATCTTTTAGAGAGGGACGTCCGGCGCGTGAATCAAGATCTGGCTTCCTCAATGGGATTCCGGAATGAGAAAGGCGACCCTCTCGTTGAAAAAGAAGGAAAAAAAACTGTTTGCCAACAATGAGAATCCTTAATAAAATAAAATCTCTTTAGTGCCAGAGGTGATGGAAGAAGCGCTTCCTTTTTCTCGCTCCTTTCATTTCGTCACGAGCTGTCGAGCCGAGAATCCAAGAATTGCTGCCTCGGAGATAAAGGAATGGGAGAGCCAAGGAGAGAGGAAGAGGAGCTCGCCAATGAACGATCGTTAAAATTCGCGCTCCGGCGATGCTTCAAATTCCACGGAGAGTCCTGTAAACCTTCTGCAACGTTTCCCAAATTTTTTCCGATAATTGCGATTCCCCGGTTTTCTTCCGTATCAATGATAAAAGTTGTCTTGAGAGTGGCGCCCGGCGGTGATTGGTGAGAATGATTAAATTTTCCTCCTCGCTGAGGGAGAGAGAGCTTTTCACCGATATTTCGAGTCTCAAATCTCCGGGAAATTATAACCGGCCAGAAGTTATGAGATGTAAATGCAAACCCGTTGTTTTGCCCAGCAGCGGCGGCGTTATTGCCTTCGTTGAGGGGAGTTTTCCTTTTTGTGCGATATTACGTCGAATTGCGCACGGTTATGGATATAATACGCTCGATAATAAGTGTCGCAACGATTCTTATTGTTGGTTCGCATGTAATCAAGGCTAGGAGCTCGAACGGCCCGGCCATAAGTTTCATCCCGGCGGCTCGTATCCATTTCGAATAAATACGCCTGGGGGCTCCTCACACACGCCTGGGGGATATTCAAGATGTTTTTGTCGTCTGCGCCGTATACGCCGCGTCCTTGATGGTGTACGCAGTCGCCGGACTGGCGCCATTATTACAGTCACACGTGCCCCAGTTCAATTCCTCGAGCAATTCTGACAATGAACTCTCTGCTGCGGCAACATTATTATATCGGGTTGATCCCGGGGATGATGACACTGTCATGCGTGTTTTGCTTATTTCACGGCAAAAACGGAAGAAAAATTGGAGCTTTTAACCCCCGCGCGCCGGCTCAAGGAATTTCTAAGTATATTATTTACGAAATATGTGTACGCACACAGCGTACGTGTCGCGCGTCGACGAGTTTGTGCAACAGCGGCGAAACAGCTGTATATCGCTATTTTTGCCTCATCGCTTGACTTCATTATTCGGGATGCGAAATTGCTTTGAGCGTTTAAGCGCAGTTACCTAATCATCAAACAAAGTTATCCGGAATTGGAGCTGGCCGTGGCACGAGACTTGGACCGACCCTCCGGGTAGTCCCGAGCAAGTAGCCGGAACAACTCCCTCATCGCTTCGCCTAGCTCTCGGCTCCCTCCGCACCCCCTGGACGTCTTGGCAAAATCTTGGAGGAAGTTTCGAGGTGTGACGGTTGTTTCCTGCTAAGTCGAAGCACCGGAAACCGGTACCAACACGCGAACCTTGCTGCTGGAGACAAGTCGACGGGGCTCGCCGTGAATGTACACACGGACACGAACTTTCTCCTCTATATGGACCGCGAATTTGGTCTTATCTTAATAGCCAAGATCCCCGCCGACCTCCCGCGTACTCAACCCACCAATCGAAAGTTTAGTTATTATCATAGCTGTGCCCGGCTCGTTGTCGACCACGCGAAGATTCTCTCTTCTCGAAATTCGACTCCTTCAAAAAAAATAAATAAAATATAATAAAGCGCACTTGGAGAAAGCCGAGCACGTTTTCTCTCCACGTGTCTTATTCCCCTCTCATTTTTTATCCTCTATATAATTCTTGGAGAGAAAAAAAATGGGCATAGCTACTTTTCGCGAGTCCAATTTGCACAAGAGTTTTCGCCGCTCGCGAATAAACAAGCCGGAGCGAATCGAGCCGGCAGTCAAAGAGCGAGTTCTGTATATTTTCGCACTAGTGGCGATGTATGGAAGCAGGCTTTTATTCGAGAGTGAACCTTTATCAAGGAGAAAAGTGAAAAATAGAGCGGCCACCGCGAGTCTATAGGCGAAACGACACGCGAGACTTATATGTGTGTTACTCATGGCAAATAGAATAAAAGGTAAATATCCCACTTATTGAACATGTCCCGATGGTTCAACTCCATCTGTATAAATATATTAGATGAAACACTCGAAAATTTTATCGATGGAATTATAACATATTTGCCAAAAAAAAATACATTACAAAAAAATATTTGATCAGTAACGGCGATGCAATTTGATATTTCATAGTCACTGTTTATCGTTAACATTAAAACGCATCATCCCATATATACTTTAATGCATAAAAAATACAGCAATTTTTGTAGCTCAAAAAGTTGGAGCATGCATATATTTTTTACAGATACACTTTTATTCTTTTTAATATTTTTTTTGTACGAATTCACTCCCATATGGATCTCGATGGCTGTTCAATAATTGGGACGTTTGCCTCATTGTGCGCTAATTAAGAAAAGAAATAGGTATGCACGCCGGGATGGAAGGTGTGCGACGAGAGGCTCTGTAAAGAATCCGAGACAAAAGAATCGCTCGAAGTCAGAGAGAAACTCGGGCCATTACCCTTGAACACAGTAATGAAATGTTCTGGCTGGCCCGTGCCATAGCTCTCTTTTTATAAAAGAGGGAACAAGACAGAGAGTAACAGGAACACGTGAACTCGTGACAATTCGTTAGACGAGTCTTCAAAGCTCGAATTATTCAAGCCTGCCATTTCCATCCTTTTCATCTTCCCTTTAGTTTTTCGTCACTGATGCTGCTTCTGCGAATCAACGGGATTTCAACATATTCTTCGGTCATTCCGCTGATGACCGGGAGACGCCTCTCGGACGGACACCGTATATGTTTCACGCTTTTCAAAACTCTACCAACGGGAAATTAAAGTTCCTACGTGGAATAGGATAAAAGTGATCGAATTCGGAGTCTCGTCAGGAGCCATTTAATTTTTTTTTCGGAACGGTGTGTGTTGCATCGTCGCTTTAATTAACCGTGCGGAATATTCCGAGCGCTTCCTCTCTCTCTCTCTTTTCTTCGCCTTTTTTTGCTCGGCGTCGCTCCATATTTTTTCGTACGAGTCATTTCAGAATATTCAGCTGGAAAATAAAAAACAAAGGGGAATGAGAAAGAAGTCACTGTTTTCTTTTAGCGCTGTGTGGATAAAATGGGCCGAGCACCGATCGCCTTTGTCTTCCCTTGAACAATCGAGGACCTGTGAACGGCGAGTTTGTCGGAGAAAAAAAAAGAGCGGCGCGAGAGCCAGATCCGAGCAATCTGGGTCGGAAGTTTGCAGCGATTTGTTTCTTTCCTCCCTTTTTCTTTCTTTTCGGACGTTACACGTAGATTTCGTAGATTCGTTATGCCGCCGAAGCGCAAAAAATTCGAGCCCGTCGGAGAAATTGGCCGTCACTATGGAAAAATCGATCTGGACAGAATCGGTAATCGGCAATAAAAGATTTTTGGATCGAACGAGAGCTTAGAAACAATAAGTTTTTTTTTTTGGTTAGAGGCTTGCCTGACGGGACGACAGTAGTATTTGAATTGCAGGCTTGTTCGACGACAAGCCGGCCGGGCCATTCGACGAGTATGTCCAAGTTAAGGAAAAGCCCCGGAGCGATTTCAAGGGGAGACAGTTGCTCGCCGGACCCGGTAACGACTTGATCGACAAGGAATTCAAGCGAATCTTCGCCGGGGAGGCTCTGGCGAGGCCGAAGCAGGATACCAAAAAATCCGGCGAGCCCGTTCCCGGACGTCGAGTCATGTTGCCACCGTCGCCGACGAAGCTTCACTCGACTCCGAACGACTGGTACGGCTGCATCGGCAAGCCCATGTGGCTCAGCCCCGCGACCCGGGAGACCAAGAGAAAGGGCTTCGGCGAGCCTCCCAATCCCAAGATCAAGCCGAATCCCCTCGGAGGCCCCGGATACGCCGACATTTGTATAAATCCTTATCCGAAACACTCGTCGGAGCCTTACGACGTCGTGGTTGACGCGAAAGGTAACAAATATATATATTATACGCTCTCATTCAATAGATATATACTCATCTATATTTATTTTTATTCAAACAGTTCGGAAGAAAAACTAAATGATCATGACATGAGAAAAAAATTTTATTTTATTACTTCAATAATAAAAGGAATTATAGTGAAATTATTTTTTTTTTTTAATGAAATGTGGAAAATGTACAATGCCTCTTCATGTTGCTCACAAAAAAAAATTGTTGGACTCAATTTTTCTGTTGTTTCTTCCAAACTATCTTAATTACTTTGTTTTTGCCATCTTTTTATCATTTTTCTTCAATGAATCAGGACGAAGTCTCGAAGAACCAGCGAAAGTCAGATTTTTGACAGCTAGCGCACCTCTCGAATATTTTCCACCGAATCCCTACGTGGAATTGAAAAAAGGGCCGATCTACGTTCGCCCCGAGAGCGACGAGAAAATGGCGATTCGCACGGCTTTTTACGTGCCGTTTCCGAAAAAATTGGGCGGTCTCAAAGCCGGAGGCTTCGGAAAGTATCCCGAACACCTGAGTGATCCGTATCAGCCTGATGCGAAAAAAGCGAAGTCGCTACCTACTGGGCCAAAATTCGTCAACGGCACACCGAATTCACGGTCGATGTACACACGAAGCATCGTCGATAAAGTCACTGGGATATCCTGCAACGAGAATAATTATCAAGAATACGCCGCCCGGGTTTATCCATTATCGTACTGACAATGGAAATTCTCTTATTAGAAAATTCTTTATCATCCTCCCAATAAAGCCAGACATTCTGTTCAACATTCCTACATGGAATTCAAAACCAGAAAATTTATAATGAATGTTTTGATGAAAATTTTTGAATGCACAAAAATGTTTGTGTATTTAATGAATGCACTCAATATTGTATAGAAACGAAAATTTAATAATGAATATATTTCCATAAAGACTTTACGAAACATCAAAATATTATTATATATTTATTCAATGAATGTTGTACGATATTTATAATCCGAACGAAGCATCAAAATATTATTATTTATTCAATGAATGCTGTACGATATTTACAATCCCGAAGTAAAAGGTTCTTGTTCAATAAATTACGTCCAATATTCACCAGGGATATCGTGAAATAAAATATGAAAGCGCATTATAAATCCATTTTCTATAGAGTTTTTTTTTTGGTTATAGATGGACAGTAATGAACTTAATAACTTTGAAGAAAATAATAAAATTGTAACAAAATCTTTGAAACTTGAAGATTCGGAAAGTAGCTGTTGAATCAATATAATGATAACTGGAAATTTCTATTGACATTTGTAAATTTACCGAGTAAACGACTCGTACACGTTCGTTTCACCAAAATGAGCTTCTCTTCCATTCATTTTTATTCAAAACAAACTGTTTCAATAACTGAATACGTTCCAGTGATTTTGTCACTCGATGGACGAAATGAAACGTATGGATTATACCTCGTATATCAAATTCTCGTTTCGATTTGTTTACAAATTTGCATTTCGACCAATATTAAATGGACATAAAAGAGCTTCGCTCTTGCATTTGAAAAACAGAAAAATCAAGATCTAAAAATAGTTGTTTTGGTATGATCGATTTTAACGTTTATATTTAAACGAAAACATTTTAAAAAGGCATAACATATTTTAAGAGCTTCTTCGATCGGAAATTTCCCGTAGATAACGAAAATGATAATTATTCGAGGCGAAATCCAAGAATTCATATTGAATGAGCCAAAAAACTGACTTTTCGATCAGTTTTTCTATTACCGCGAGGGCGCGAAGCCTGCTAGTATATATACATTTTTTTTCAAGTTTTTTTAAAAATACTTAAAAAATATATACTGCTAAAAAAATTCATTTTCTTTGACGATTTAAACAGTATATTTATTATTTTTATACTAGTATAATTCTGAACATTTGATATTTAGTACTCAACCGTAAGTATTTCCTCAAATAAAAGCGGACCTTCCATTTTGAACATCTCAAATTATTCGCAGCTATGAATATTTTAAAAATTTAGCCAGAATGTTAACAATGGTATTTTGAGCGTGCGCAGATATTTTCGTACAATATCTGAGAAACGCGCGTCGACAAGACAACTACCTTAACGTCGTTCCAGATTTTTCGGAGATAAGAAGCAGGGACGAGTTCGAGGATGGTTCATTCTATCGGGGAGGGGCGGAATGCGAAGGGACGGAAAGAAATCGACAAAGGGAAGTACCCTAAAGACTTTGGTAACATCGCAGCTGAGAGGAGAAAGAGAGAGAGAGAGAGAGAGAGAGAAGTGCAGAAGCGACAAAGTCTGCTGCGTGTACGACGTTTAGACGCCACGGGATTTATTCTGAGCCCGCGAGGCAGCTATTACTCGGTGGCGTGTCGTTGCGACGGTATTAAACATTCCTGAGATCGCGATAGCAGCACGCGAAGCGTGTCCTTACAAGCTGTCTGCGGCCTCTCGGTACACGAGAGCTTATTCCTTCCATCAACGAGGGTTTGTTCTCCAGATCATGACTCCGGGATCCTCGCTGCATCCTCGCTAAAAAGAGGTCAAGCCTCATCCCACAGCCCTTTTCCGAGTTAATGTACATTTTATCATTCTCATAAGCTCCTGGATATTTGTAAGAATGCTGTCATTTATTTCATTTAGAGGTATTGTATACAATATACGATATGGAATTTTATACGAATTATTACTTCAAATGCAATTCAATAACTCGTAATGAAAAGTCCAAAAAACCGGTCGAAAAATCTTATTTTTTCAAAATAATTTTTATTGCATAAAAATGTTTCTACCGCCTACAGAAAATTTCCAATTGAATGAATAAAATTTTCACTTACTAAAATTAAATAGAAGAAATAATATTACTGACGAGTATCGTGATAAAAGTGAAACACAGAAACGTGTCGCTCTATAAACATATAACAGAGTTAAAAAACACGCTTGAGCACATTACCCTCTTTTGAATGTGTAAACAATGACATTTTTCATAAAAAATTGCATGTACCAAAAGTGTACCGCCTGAATTTATTTATCTTTGAATTAAACACGTAAACGAGTTTAAAAATAAAAACACGATTGAGCTCATTATACACACTTTAAAATGTGTAAAAAGTGAAATTTTTCGTGCCAAATTTTCTCTGTGTATCAAATGCTCACTAAATTCATTTATCTCTATTTTTCATTAACGAGTAACTGTTGTACACATTATTAAAAACAAAAGTATTTTCCTATATAATATATAAATGTAGAATATGTATATTATTTGTGAATAGAAAAATGTTATTTATGGCAGGAGATGAAAAAAAAACTCGAGAGTCCTCGCAATTGACGATTGTTCGTGCGGTATTTCGGTATTTACGAAAGCTCGTGTCGCTCTCGTCAGAGGGTGAAAGCTTCAATGGAACGAATGATAAAATAGCGACAACGAAAAAAAGAATGTTTATGAAGAAGAATAAAAAGAGATAAAGAGAGTCTCGGGAGGCAAAGGAACGGATGCGAGTTGAGAAAAAAAGAGGAGAGGTGAAAAAAGAGCGTCGAGGAGTCGGGAATAAAAGAGATGAGAAAACTGCGCCGGATGAGGATTATTTTAAGAATAAAGAAGAAAATGCACACCTTCAGGAATTTATAGCATCCAGACCCTTAGCGACGCCCTTTGGTCTCCAAAGCTTCCTTTCACCGGACGCTCGAGGAGGGAGCACATACATATACCTCCATATTTCAATCTTGCTGAGTTTTGAATAATTTTAGCATTCTCCGAGTTTTTAAAAAAATCGAGATCCGGGGGCGGAGGCTTTTTGCTTCGAACGAATAAAATAACTCGGATTTCACTCTATCAACCCCTCGATTCCGTAACCAGTATACGATTTCGCTCCATTCCCTTTAAGAACAACGTTACGACTGCTGCGAATCCGTCGTAATTTATATGCTGTTGAAACTCCAAAACGATCGAACTATTCACGCCCCTGTATTTTTTAACCCCGCATTCATTTCTCGTCCCCTCGTCACGCCCGCTCGACTCACGTTTGGCAATCAAAGCGATCAAGCCCCAATGAATTTTTCACCTTAATTAATTTAATAAAATATCATTTTAAAAGGTTCTCCGACCCTATCATACGTCGATTTAGATTGTACTTTTTTTTAAATTAAGGATCGATATGGGCAATTGTTGCACTATATTGAACTGCGACTCGGTATTATTGCTCGCTTTCTACACTCACATTCCGAATCGCGTTTCCCCACTTGACTTACGCCACTCGGGTCTGAAGCACCGTCGAAGCAAAAGTATCACTTGCAAGAGTCAAGCACCGAGAAACTGACCAATATTCGTCACAAAGTTAACTAAATCGAAAGCCACTCTTTATAGTCGTTTAAAAGTTGAGAAATATTTAAAAAGTGACTCGACAATGCGTGCGGTATAAAAGAGGTATTCTTGCTATCAAATTATTCATACAATTTAAAAAAAAACTGTAATAAAACAGGTTAATATTTTCGGTTAATTCATTTTTTCATATTATTCTGCTGACGCTCATTCAAATATGCTATATAAACTGAGAAATAATGTTTGTAGGAATGACCTGATTGGGTTGATTGTAATTTTATTATTCAATCGAAATTAAATTGAACAAAACGAACACGTCTATGCGTACAAGCTAATAAGATGATTATTAAAAATAACTCGATTACTATCGAGTGAATACATTAGGTATATTTGTATAGTGGCAAATACATTTTGTTTATCAGTTACCATCGAAAACTCTGCTGTTCTATCCTTTGAAAGGCACTATAAAGACTGGGAAAATATTTTATTTTAAACATAATTTTGAGCTCGCAGAAGAAATCTGCAAAAATGAAGCATCAATTTTTAAATATCTTTCATCATTATTTTGACAAAAAACTAGCTCAAAATTTGACGTAAAATCCCTCCGATTTTCCTATTTGTAAATACACACGAGCGGCGTCGAAGCTCGAAAAGTTTATTCGAGGCGTAACAGAGTAGCGTGTGCGAAATCCCGCGGATTATCTCGTATGAAGCAACTTATTTTTACAACTTGTATCGATTCCTTGGAGAACAATGTTCCGACTCGTGTATTGCCATTTTTGTATTTCGTCGCTTCTTTTTCAGCCTCTGATACGCCAGGTATTATATCTCGGTGTAGTTTGTCAGTATACCGCGTGTATGCCGCGGAGGAAAGAGAGTTTGCGGCGTTGGGCAATCGACGCGGGTATGAAAGTGTCGATTCCCCATGAAGCAGGATCTTCGAGCCTTCATATCGATCCGTGGATTATTGGTCAGAACGTGACAGAATGCGAGATATGGGGTGAGAAAAGGGATTTGGAAGAGAACGTGAGGGGAGGGAAAAAGAGAAAAATGAAGGACAAAAAACGAAAGAGGTTTGTTTCATTGCCGTGGATTGCGACTCTGGTAACTGAACTTCGATACACGATGGTAAAAAAAAGAGAGAGAGAGAGAGAGAGAGAGAGAGGAAAAAGGAAGAAATTGCAGAAAGAGCCCCAGGACTTGGCTCGCAATAACCTAAAACGTCCTCGCACTCGGGAGATCCTCCATTCATGTATTTGCATTTCGTTCTCGATAAAAGTATCCAGTTTACTTTTTTCTC
Source organism: Cremastinae sp. A BG-2022a (assembly GCA_030522545.1). Lineage (NCBI taxonomy): Eukaryota > Metazoa > Arthropoda > Insecta > Hymenoptera > Ichneumonidae > Cremastinae sp. A BG-2022a. The sequence goes on from JAPYYW010000951.1 coordinate 27,798, forward strand.
GTATACGTAAAAAAAAACATTAGATGGAATCTTAAATTCGATTTAAAAGTTATTTACACACAAAATACACGACTGTGAGTGGTACTTCCGGCTCTTTTCCCCTCAACGTTCGTAATTTCGTATTTTTATTTTTCAACAATTGTATTTACCCTATATTTTATATGGCTTGATTCTTAAGGTAATTCTACAGCGACGACTTTTTTTTTAAAATACTAGATGAACCTTCTTTGATGTCGTATAAAGATTGGTGCTAAATTTTATAGCAGGCTTTGTCAAAGCAAATAGAAATAAGTTACAAAAAGTTACAATTTTCAGCAATAAACAGCTCACTTTCTAGATGACGAAGTCTTTTAAAATTAACATCTATGCAAATTTTTAAGAAATCCTATTAAAAACTATTTTTACTCTAAAAGACAGAGAAAGTGTAACAATTCGGTCATTCATGCTGACCAATTATTTTTTTGAAGAAACATTTCGTGCATTTTTACATTTTTTGACTTTTTTTAAATGAAAAAAATCTGCGTATATTTTTGCATATTTTGTTGACTGCTTCAAACATATGAAAAAAATAATACGTATATTATAAGTAAAAATATAGTGAAGCTTTTTTTGTACGATGCGGAGCTTTTCGCGTGCGAATTTGATTGATTCGGGTTCGCTGAGTTCTTATAAAGCCAGTGATGAACCGGTGTGGTGAATCGAATGATTCGAGACCGCATGGAGTCCGATAAATATCGAGGATCGCCGCTCGGTCAGTATGTTTCCTCTCGAATAAATGCCAAGCGCGGTTGCGGCGAGCGGCCCATTGATCATTACAACCACTCGAGATTCCATCTCGCGATCTCCCCGACTAAATACATTCAGAAGATCCCCGCCGGAACAACTGCACGACCGCGAAATAGAGCCTCGCCAAACGTCCGATCAAACTCGAACCTAAACTACTTCGCGAGACAAAATTAATTTTGTTCAATAAATGAAAAGATTCTTGTTCAAAAAAACCAAACAAAACAAAAAAACTACAATTTAAAAATAAAATTTTTTATCAGTTTTATTTTACATTGAGACGTCCCAAAAATTTACCATAAAATATATTTATATCGAAAACAACATCGTTGCACTGTTTTTTTTTAACACAATTGAGACACCGCGCGTGTTTCGAGCGTAGAAGATAAATCAAGTTTTATGGAGGATCGACAAACGGTGAAATGTTCTTGGACCTTTTGTTGCTCTGGAAAAAAGGAACATATTTCCGAGCCAAGAGCGTATCGCTGCTCCCGCTAATTTATTTTAAGCGGCTAATTTAATGTCGCGTTAAAGTAAAATGCGTCATTTATAATTTAGCGGCGATAAATCATGAATTAATAAAACCGAGCGGTCACAACCCTTTTCCTCCACCGATCACGCTTTTCTCGATCGTTTTTGCATGCTCCCCGTTGTTAACGTCCCTGGGCATCGTGCCCAAATCGAATTCAACGAACCTCACGCCCCGCTCTTCTTTTATCCCTTTATACAATTGCGTTATGAACTAGACCTGAAATGAAAAATCTCCAATATCTTACCTCAGCTCAAAAATCGAAAAATCTTTCTCCCCAGAATATCTTCTTTTTTTTTTATTAAAATCTTTATTCTGCTTGCCATAGCGTTCCTCTAATAATTAACATAACTTAATGCGAAAAGTGTGTTGTAGTTTTGGAAGATCGGAAGAACGGGACGAGAAAAAAAAGTTAGAGGGGATTGTCGTATTTTCGTGCACGTTTTTTTACGCAGCATGCACGAAATACAGACTAAAAAGACAATTAATTTTGAGTGTTAATTTCGTATGATCATTTTTCGAGTCGATCCTTCTTCACCTCGACAAAAAGATACTTCAACTCTCGTCAATGATAATGGTACAATAAATGATCGGTGGGGCTGTTTACGATAGTTCGACGAACCTAAAATCGATAAGTGAGGTCGAGGACAAACTGCGATATTAAAAAGATTAAAAATAAGATATTAAAAAAAAGTAAGAAAAACGAAAAATACAAAACTTTTATCCGTCCTCGATCCTCGCAAGAAATTCCGAAATAATTTCGAGTTGCCGAGACGAGAATAATTTGAAAAATCACAATACACGTAAATGTTTTTTTTTACGGTTTTAAATGATTAAGGTAGTTCTCCAGCAAAGGTCCGTATTTTGCAGGGACACTAGAGGAGCACCAAAAAATTATAAAAATAAGTGGTTCATTTTCTTTATAAAATGCATGATTATTATACGTAAACGTGTTTATTTACTTATTTATGCTATTTTTAAAGTCTTACGTTGCGGGCGAAGTTTCCAAATATTTGAAGAAACGATGGAGATCTGCAATTTGTAGCTTAAATTTCCACCTATTCTATTTTATTTTATTAGAAAAATCAGTAACAGACCCATACTTTTTTTTAAATTGCATATTTTTTAATGACAAACAAAATGAGAGGTTGTTTATTTAGATCTGCAGTCTTTAACAACACAAAAACCGAAATAATTGTACATAATTACTATCTTGGGCCATATTTGGGTGTTAAAAAGCACACTTTCAATTTAATTTTTCTCAAAAATGACATCGACGATCCCCCTCAATTTTTTTTCTAATAAATTAGGAACTACTCAATTTACTTATATACTCAATATAAAAATTTGCTGCAGACTTTCGTTTGGCTGGAGAACTACCTTAAGTAACACACGACGTTTCGTCAACAAAACATAACTCGGCAACTCAATAGTCTCTATTTTCGTTTTCTTTTTCTCTATATATTTTCTTTTCATTTTTACTTCCCATTTCCATTATTTATAAGACGTCGTGAATCCAAGTAAATTATCATACATACTTCACGCCCTTACATATTTCCTAAATCTAGATCGGGTTTACAACGTAAAATAGAAGAAAAGAACGAGAAGAAACGACGAATAGGCGGAAATGCGCGAAACGGGGATTGAGAAAGAAAAAAAAAGCACGGAAAGAGTCATTCATTTACAAAAGAAAAAACATTCTCAGACACGTTTCTTTTTTTTTCAATCGACGCAACGGAGTTGCGTGTCTCTAATCTATTTGTACAATCGCCGAATCGTAAAGCTGTTGCGTCAATTTTCATTTCTCTGCTTTCGTTCAGATTTTCTTGAGAAAAAAATGTTCACAATCCCCGCGAGAATTCTCGATTCTCGTTCGTCCACTTTCCGCGACGACGGAAATAAAATAAAACGAAGCACAATTTACAATCACAATTATAGCGCTCGGGATCAACGGACTCTGGCGTTGAGCTTTCGTCAAGTTTTTTCCGGTTGTGACCCCGCAGTCGCTTTCCCTTGTCACGCAGTGCTCCATGACGAGAAGATTGGAAACCTTGCGAGAAAAAAGCAAAAAAGAGAGTCGTTATTTTGCCACTAATTTACACGTCACCGTGAAATCCTCGCGTTAATATCTCTTTTTTTTGTGTTTAGTTTTCTCAATTTGCAGCGATTGAAAACTAGAAGATTTATTATGGATACCTGTAAACGCGCGACGAGAATTAATTTAACGTGACGTTTCTTTCTTTTTTCTCGAATCATGGTCATTTTAATATTTCCCTTTCTCGTCGAGACTTCTTATATCGTACCGTGGACAAGTTCTCGGCCGAGAAAGATCTCACTCCAGAATTTTTGCACACACGATTCTCTTTCGCTCCTCCCCTTACAATTTATACCGAAACGAACAAAGACGGATTACGAAGATATATTTTTTATATGTACATCTATAACAGTTTTAATGCTTCCATCCGTTATTTAAATTAAGAGGAATGCACGCGATACATTGAAGTTTACAGATAAAACTCGAGTTATGATGCGAACAACGATGAGCTTTGCCAGTGCTTTCTCATGCTTATTCCTCTCATTTTTTTTCTCCTTCATTTTTATCATACTAAAATCAGAACGGATTTCAGGACGTTGTCCGTTTCACAGTTCAATTTTTCTTTTTTTTTTCTCTCTCTCTTCGTTTTTGCGCACTTTATCGTCGAAAACACAAACAATTCACACTTAATTGCACTATCTCGTATACAGTCACGACAACTAGTAGACGAAATTTCCTCGTTATTTCTCCTCTCGCTATTCCCTACGAATTTGCTCGACAAATATTCTCTCTGTTTTTCACTTTCGACGCAGACTGTCGGTTTTTCAACCCGACACAAAATTCGCCCCCCCCCTCTCGCTCTCTTTCTCCTTCTGGCTCATTATCCTCGTGGAAAAAAGTACATCTCCCGTCAGATCGGACGTAAAAAAATATCGCTTACTACTATAAAAAATCTACGGTTTCGCATGGCGCATCCCTCGGCGCGTTTCGTCATCAATTACATTCATCTATTTACTCATTTAATTCACATGGTTCACGCATTGTTTTTTTTTTGCTTTTTCTTTTCTGAGAAGAAAAATAATATCGGATGCAAGAGCCGGAGGCTTCGGAATGAAAGCGGCGAAAGAATTTTCCAAGTTCATTATTTTCTTCACAATTTTTCGTCTAAATCACAATTGCGCAATCTCGCTATTGTACACTCTTCGTTACGAGTTGCTGATACGAAATATCGTAATTGAAAGAAGAAAAAAAGGTATTGTGTCAGCGATTTAATTTGACAATTAGTCTGCCATTCTGTTTTCTTTTTTTTTTTAATTGAACTCGAATTTTCAGCTCGTTTAGCTGATACTTCAATTTTCCACGAAATCTCTGCTCTTTCGCTGGAAACACCTTGAATGAAATCGTCAATGTTGCACGTTGTCTCACAGATTACACTCTTCTCTCGCATTCACTCTCTCAAGATTTTTATTTCTTTTCGCACTGTAGGCTCGCAAATGTTAAATCGTATATAAATTAGGGCTTTTTTTACAATGGGAAAGCTTTAATCGTCTAGCACGAGTGTTGAGTTTCAAATTTTTTATTCGTATATAATGTTCGAAAAATTTGGACAATTTTTCTCTTCGCCATCGAGATGCTTGTAAATAAACTTTATAAATATATATCAAAAGGAACAAAAAATATGCCTTGATTTTTTTAATTTCGTTTTTGGTATGATGAATACGAAATTAAAAACAAAAATAAGTTTAAATTATTCTGAAAATAATTTCATAAAATACTTAGTCAAGCATCTCGAGAGAGAACATTTTTGGGACCGATTAATCGATAAATCGGTACGATTGAATGAAAATAGCCCCACCGTCGTTGCAATGAAATCGTCGAGAATGCTCACGTTCATTCATGAGAATCGAAATGAAAAAAAAAGAAAGGGCGCTTGTAATATTTCGTCACGTAATTAACTAGAATCGCATAAAAAGTTTGCTCATCGTTGCCGCATTTAGTCCGCCACGAGGGGTAAAAAAAGGTTCACCGTCTCGGCGGTCGAAAGAAAAAAGAGAAAAATAAGAGCAATGAACGCGTATTTAACAAAGAAGGAAGAGAGAGAGAGAGAGAGAGAGAAAACTATATTTAAAGTATACTTTCTACTACCGTGATGACATGCATTCTCGTACGTATTATATACACGTGAGATAAGATTTCGACCCGCTCGAACAACGAACGCGCCGCCCCTTGGAATACAGGCAATACTTGGGTAACTTCGAGATGAAAGAAAAAAAGGATAAAAAATGGAAAAAGAACGAGAAAACGAAAGGTCATTCCGACTGTTCAGAAGTGATCGCAATTATTCGTCCGTTCAATCGTTTGCGATTCTAAACAATCACTTCTCGCCCATCCTCCCTCGGCACTGCTCTCTTTTCTCCCTTTTTTTCCTCCTTTTCGTAATCTGTTTTTGCGCGGCAGCCTTTTTAGCGATCAAAGGAATACTACGTAAGATTAAATTCAGTATCCTTAAAAGTTACCTAGTTAATGTTGTGTTTTTCGTGTATCAAATCATTATCGTAACAATTATTTGTTGGGCACACACCGTATTAAAGTCTCAGCTATAAGCACGCATCGTATATTGTTTTTTTTTTTCGTTCTTCGTTACTCTGCGCTCGATGTTCATTAGCCATCCTCTTTAGGTGGAGTGAACCAGCCTGCGAAAATAAAAAGCCTATTTTCAGTATTGTCTAAATATCCAAAAAATGTTCATCACTTTCATGATGTTTACAACTCTGATTTTTATTAGCACATCGTAACTAAAGACGTGTACCGTTCTTCTCATGTATTTGAACTAGAGATTTGAATGACTGTTGTGCGCGCGCCAAACTATATTGGCTCTGTCCACCGCAAACTTTTCCAGCCCCTGCCGCTCCCTGAAACTGTATGCGCGCCTTTCCTTTGACGAGAGTTGCCGATATCTGCATAATAACTGCCTCGACGGTGTACGCAGAGCTCCAGCCCTGTTTCGTGAGCAACTCCATGCAAATCGCACCCCCGACGAGAACGTAACCGCCGGATATAATGGGGTGAACCACTCGAACAAACGGTGGTTCGTAAGGATACGTCTCCTGCGTCAACAACTTGTTAAAATCCCTTTCCATTATACATCATGAATTCTCTAATTATTCGACTGTATAAGCACCTTAAACATCATGTTAAGAAGAATACTGTCTTTGCCTTCCTTTTCTTTAAGAAGGACGAGGTCTTTGTGAAGAGGCGAATCCGGATCGACGCACATTAACCTGATATTCCACTCGTACAGACTGTCGTTCACTAGCTCTATGCTATACATTCCTGTCCAAACAGATAGTACGTATTTTTTAGATTGTTTGAAAGTTCATACAAGTACCTATTTGTTTGTTTCAAACAAAGTATACCATCCAATGATTTCTCATAAAACTCTACCTTTTATAAAACTTGTTTTAAAAAGACAGTTTTAACAGTTTTAATAACTATTAAAAAGATGAAAACGAATTTGGAGAGATCAACGGACCTTTCTTAAAGCTATCGCTTCTGTATATGTCGCGCAATTCCTTCATGAGCCTGTCCGTTGCTTGCACGCTGCCTGAAACTGAACCGCGAAGATAATCCTGTCTTTGATTCTGTCTCAGCCTTTCCAATGTTGCTAGGTGCTCCAGATCCATTTCTTCAGCCTTCAAATAACAGCGTTGTTTATCATTTACGACCCACTCTCGCCATCTACATTCACTCATTCATTCATTCATTAATTTAGCCCCACATGTCAATCTGACGTCTAACTCACAAACTTTCCTTTCCTTGATAAAAGCCCATTTCTAGATTGCTGTAATTCATAAAAGTTGTAAATATTGACATTACCTTACTCTTGGCGTTGGCTTCACCCTCGTCCATGTCCAAATGAAGGTCTTCCTCAGTCTCACTCTCCTCGTCATCATCGATGTCCTCCGTGTCCTCCGCCTCCATTCTCTGGGCGACGGGAGCAGGCGCTCCGCCCAGACGTAGAGGATCCAAAGCCGTTCTGAGAATCTCAACGTCCGGTGGCTCCGGCAGGGAGTGGAGACGACACAGCTCTTTTAAAAGTATACCAACCTGATTTATGACATGATTATCTCGACCCGTCGTGTTGCTCAGTATTTGCACAGCATTTGTTACGCTTGTCTCCTCAGATTCGGCGAACCATACTGGCGGAGTGGAAGGATAAGTTTCCTAAAATCACCAATTAATGTCAAGTTAAGTACAATAAGTATCCAAATACTGCAATGTCTAGAGAGAGAAAAAAAAATTTATTTGTTTTTGTGATTCTAGATGTTTTGGGGAAGGTAAATATTTCACATTGTTCTCTGTTTAATAAAAGAATAACGCACAGATCTTCTTTTTTTTTTTCAAACAATCAACTTTCTCAGCAATAAATCTTACAAGTTTTACTGGCTGGATTACTGTTTTCAACCTTCAATCTAAGTTATTGATATAAAAATTATCACCGGTGGATCAATGATTTAGTAAGTAATTAAATATCTATTTAGAAATTGTACAAATAGGTATGAAAAAGACATAATTATTTCAATAATTATTTTCGTAAAGATTTGAACAGAATAATAATCGTTAAAAGTCTCGATCCAGGATTGAATTTCGAGTTTGAACAGTGAAATATCATATTCTCTGAATGCGTTTTTTGGAAAGCATTTCGTTTTAATTTATCATGAATCACGAAACAATTGGACAATTCGAAAAAAAGGTAGAAATATGTAAAAGCAAAGTTATAAATAAGCATTACGAACAATACGAGTTTCAATAACATATGTCAATTGAATCTGGCACAATGAATTGTGGATAGTTAATTATAAGACACACATTTGTACGCGCGGACAAGCTGTGTGGATTGGTACGTGTGTACGATCGTATAGGTATACAGATAGCGCGAACTCGGTCGAGAACGTATTGCACGTAGGTATACCTGCTGGCACAGTATATACGGGGGACGGTGAGAAAGATTGGGAAATCGTACTACACGGGGAAAAAAGAAGCGGGCCGCGAAAAAAGAGCAGAGACCTTTGTCTGTAGTTGTTGTTTTTTTTTTTTTTTTTTTCTTCAATAGACGAAGATAATGCGAGGGCCTTACCCTCTGCGGGACGCACTGACCTCTACCCCCGAAACATCATTGATTCACATCGAAATACAAAAGTCGCACAATTCGGCGAGGATCCCGTGAGAAAGTTAAAAATCAAAGGTTTTTCGGGGGGAAGGATACGAGGAGAAGAAGAAGAAGGAGAGCCGGGACGAGGTCAAACGGGTCCCGAATAATTCGGGAGGTAAAGGAGGTGGAGGAGAAGACCTTGTCAAATCACAAATAACAACACACAAATGTTATTGTTTCTTTGTCCCCCCCTGTTATTCCGCAGCTCGCGAACTCGGCAGTGTCCCGTCGCCAAAATTTTCGCGACAGGGGGATCTCTCTAGCACCGAGAGGCGATGCGCTAAAAGGGGCCGCCTATCATTCCGCGAGAAAATCATCTTTTTGTTTGTTTGTTTTTTTTTCACTTACTGTGATATTGGCGTGAATTTCGTACTTCTTTCCATTTTTACCGACGAACCTGCAACTGAGCTCGTCCACACTCGCGGACATTATCTGAAACCTCTCATGGCTCTTCGGGAAGACGGACTCCAGAGTTTTTATCTCCTGCTTGAGAGTATTCAAGCAAGCCATTTGAGGTCGAACCGCCGATTAGTAGAGGAACGAAATTTCTCGGCGGTGCCTTTAACCGAAAAATACACTGTTATCGAGAATAGTAAAAAACACGATGTACCGATGACTCCCCGAGGAAAATGGCGACCTAGGACTGAGAAAACTTGAGCGAATTATATCTACGAGTTCGTACGGGACTGTAAAGTGATGGCGCCACCTCACGCACCCTGTGACGAATGCGAGATTCGTCGACAGAGAGCGCTGAACGGGACTGCTCAGAAAACCGCGAATTACGAGATATCAAGAAATTATGAGGAAGGGAAATG
>JAPYYW010000952.1:0-37137 GCA_030522545.1 Cremastinae sp. A BG-2022a
GAAAGGGGTATACCTTAAAAAATTCGCAAAAATTTTTGAATTTTTTTTTCTCGATTTTAAGAGCCTATTTGATCGGAAATTTCCTGTAGATAACGAAAATGCTACTTATTCGAGGCGAGACCCAAGAATTAATATTGAAATATCGAAAAAACTGGCTTTTCGACCAGTTTTTTCAATTTTTCAATATGAATTATTGGATTGCGCTCCAATATATATACATAATATATAAATTAGGATAATTTATGCAAATCTAACCTGTAAGATTCCTCCTCGAACCTCGGGGCGTTGTCGTTCTGATCCTGAATCGTTATAGTCAAGGTCGTTTCGGCAGCCCAGGCCCCATCAGCGGCGACAACTCGCAGGATGTACTCATCCTGTTCTTCCCTGTCCAGATGTCCGGCGACGACGATGTTTCCCGTTCTCGGCTCGATCCAAAACTTGCCGGAGCTGTTCTCCCTGAAGCTGTAACTGACATTCGCGTTCTCGCCGACGTCCAGGTCGCTGCTCGTTATTCGTATTACAAAAGTGCCAATTTCGGCATTTTCCGTGACATTTACGCTAAAAAGTCGCGTGAAACGTGGCGGATTGTCGTTCTTGTCGAGAACGGTGACGAGAACGCTCGCTGTTCCGGTCAGTCTCGGCTGACCCTGGTCCTGGGCCTCGACGATCAGTTCGTACGAGGCGACCTGCTCGCGATCCAATTTCCCATTCGTCTGTATCTCCCCGGTGTACTCGTCGATGATGAAGAGCTCGTCCGAGTCGTTCAGGAGGCTGTACGTGACCTGTCCGTTGACGCCCGAATCGGCGTCCCCGGCGGTGACTCTCGTAACGTAGAGCGGCGGATATTCCTCCTCGATAACGGTCGCGTTGTAAACGGCAGCCTCCATTATCGGGGGATTGTCGTTCGCGTCGGTTACGTTTATCAGGAGCTGAACGACGCTTCTCAGAGGAGGATCGTCCGAGTCCCGGACTTCGATCCAGGCCTCGTACGATGGAGCCCTCTCATAGTCGAATCCAGCGTTGACGACGACTTGACCGGTTCGCGGATCGATCCGCAACGCCTCGCCGACGTTACCCCCGGCGATCCCGAATACGAGCTGACTCGCCGGCCCAGTTTTTGGACTGGACGCGATCAACGTCGTTACCGATCGTCCTTCCGGCACGTTCTCCGAAAGCGTAAAACCCGTCTCGATGCTCGATGGAAAACTCGGGAACAGGGCTCTCTCCCACAAATGAATCACCAAATCGGCCGTGACCCTCTGTGGCTCGAGACCGCAGTCCGAAGCACCGATCTGCAGCTGGTACGTCGTCTTCAGCGAGCTACTCAATTCTCTTCCCGCACGAATTACTCCGCTGTCCTCGTCGATTACGAAACCCTCCGCATCCTCCCCGTCCAACCGGTACACTATTCGCGAATTTTCTCCGTCGTCCTCATCCACCGCTTTCGCTCCAAATACAAAGTCGCCTGAAATTTTTACATAATTTTAAACAATTATATCAAACTTTTACGAGAAAACAATTGTCTGCTCCATTTGTTTTATAATATACTATTTTGGTCGATTTTCTTTTGATTTTTCATAAATTTTCTTCAGTTAGTAGCAATATTATGTAATCAATGCCTTTTAATATTAATCAATTGAAACTTTATTGATTTTTGCACATACGACGTATTTTAATACGATGTTATTAATTCGTGAGATCCGATTAAAAGTATTATTTTCAAAAATGTATAATCAGAAATATAGAATTAATATGTCCAATCTCTTTAGTCAATTACCTGGTTTTGTCGAGTCCGGCACATATGCCGTGTATCTCGGACTAGAAAATCTCGGAGCATTGTCGTTCGCGTCTCGGACATGAATCGTTAGATTGACAGCTGAGGCTCTCGGCTCGGTCGGACTGCAATCTTGGGCGACGAGTGTCAGATGATAAACGGAAGTTTCTTCACGATCGAGTGGGAGCAACGTCCTCACCCTTCCGGTTTCCGCGTCGACCGTGAATCTTTCCGCTTTTTCTCCCAGCAAGCTGTATCTGTCGAAAAAAAATGTCATTTTCATTTATTACTTTTACTCACTCCATTCAAGTTTTCATCAACTATCATCAAATTCAATCTCACAAAGTTTTTTCATAAAGTGAAGCGTTGAAAATTTTTATTGCAAAATTAGATCGCGCAACGTGTTTCTCATGAAATAAAATTTCACAAAATGTCATACAGCTGGGACAAAACTGACGAAAATTGAGAATCGATCGCAATTCAATCGAAGCTAAATTGAAACAAAAATGAAGTTGAAAAATAAAAGATTACCGGATCTGAGCGTTGAATCCTTGGTCCCGGTCGGTGGCGACGGGCTGAGCGACCCACTCGCCCCCTTCCATGTTCTCCATGACGGTCGCCTGGTACTCCGTTCTCTCGAATTCCGGCCGGTGATCGTTCACATCGAGAACGATCACTTTTACGATTCCGGAGCCGGTGAGTGGCGGCGAGCCTGGGATACCGATACTTTTATTATTGTCACGCGATATTATTAATCATATCCCGCCGGATTTATATATTTTTTTAAGAAAATTGAAAATTGAGGTACGAGCCAAGATATTCGTCCTCGGCGAGGAGGCTGTTTTTCTGGCTGCAGCGTGAAAGAATCTCTCCGTCGAGGCGAGAGTATAGTGACGGCGGGAGGGAGGGAGGACGAGGGGGCGCCTCGGGTAATGAGAGAGAAAGAGAAAGAGAGGACTCGGTCCTGCGCGCGCGAGAAGGCTTCGCCGAGGCTCCAGGGCAGAAGGAGGGAGCGCAGCGCTGACGAACTTGCGTATGCGAGCGAACACGAGAAAAAGGATAACGTCGAGCAAAAAACAAAAATTTGCGCCGTCCCGTACTCTCTCTCTCTCTCTTTCACTCTCCCTTAAACTCGTTGCCGGCGTCCGGTCGGAACCCGCACAAGCGCAGTTTTAATTTATTGAACCTTTGTTAATTTGAATATTATGATTTATAGTATTGTTACGAGGTACGGGTGCTCGCTCGTTTCGCCTCGTTTCGGCTCCGTTCGATCGACCGAGCCGAAACGATCCAGCCCCGCTCTCCGCCGAGTCGACCGTTCGGAGCTGCTGCTGCTGCTGCTGAAACCCTTGCATTCCGTGCTCAAATTTTTCGACGTCCCTTCAGCATTTTCGCTCGATCCAAAGAGCAACAAGATCCGACGATAAATATCCTCGATCGAGCTCCGAGAATACCCCAACTCCGATTTTTCTCCAATTTTCACCGACGCTTCATAATTATCCCTAATCTACCCTAATTATATATTTTTTATTTTTTCAGAGCTCTAGGAAAAAGGTTCTAAGCGTTATTTTTATCCCAAAACTGACAATTTCTCAACTATTTTGCAAAAAACTTCCACGATTATTTTTTAAAAAAGTTGTAAAACAGATTATTTTTTAAAACATCTTCGAAAATATGAATTTTAGAAAAAAACCATTAAAGACGAGAGATGTAGCTTTATATCGGACTCTCAAAATGCACGATCGTATGCATTATTCAATTTGCAGGTTGCTCACGAAAAAAAAAACTCGGCAATTTTCGGCAGCGTGTACACGGGGCATGTATAATCGAAATAATCGAAATTCCTCAGGACTTTATGTGATCTTTTTACGTAGTGGGAAACGCGCGAAATTGATGACTAGGCGAGAGAGCGAGAGAGAGAAAGAGAATTTCGCGGAAGAGCCTCGGAGGAATCCTTCGTCAATAACGGGACAGAATTTTGCAAAGCTCGCGCGTCGAATGGGAGATTTTGACGGGGATTCTCGAACGCATATGGATCGAAGGTAAAAGAGAGAGAGAGAGAGAGAAAGAGAGAGAGAGAGAGAGCGAAGGCTCGGTGCGCGCATAACTCGGCTCTAGAAACGGGTCGAGCTCGATCGTACGACACTGAATAGCCAGAAGCGAGATACAGAGTCGATCGGATCTCGGTATCCACCGCGTAAATTCCGGAGCTTCGCCTTAACGTACGTACACGCCAAGATAAACTCAGGAGTTGCTCCGAGAGAGAGAGAGAGAGAGAGAGAGGAAAAGAGAAGGGAGGGAGGGAGGGGGAAAGAGAAGAGAGGAATAAGAGAGCTCTTTCTCATCGAGCGTATAGAGGAAGATGAGGAAGCGAGGAAGAAGGTACGAGCGAGCCTAATTCTCCGGGGGGCTGCTCGCCGAGATATACTCGTTTTATCCCTCTCTAGCCTCTCCTCACCGGCCGGGATAGAACGGAGAGAGAAAAGTAGACAAAGAGAAGGAGAAGAAGAAAAAAACGACGGGAGAGAAGAAAGAGAGACGATTGAATTTTTTTTCTCTTTCGTTAGTGTTGATACAAGCTCACATTCCTATTTTCTCCATTGGCTCCTTTTGCCTCTGTGAGTACCAACAGCGCCGGCAGAACGGCGTGTGTCTTTATCTCCCATCTATATCTAGCCAACTATATACAATTTCTATACACAGGTCCGCACACATGGACATTTATACATGCACCTTCGTACGTACACAGCATTTCAAAAATTTATCTATAGACCTCTGTACACGCGCACACGTTTGTCCGGAGACATCGATATGTGTGCACATTTATCTATGGACATTCGAGTACAAAGTTTTCCGTATAAACGTTCGTGTATGAAGATGCATGTAGAGGTGTACATAGGTGCACGAACCTGGGAGACTATTGCCACAGCGACGAGAACCGATCGCTCTCTCCCCTTTCCATTTTCTCTCTCTTTCTTTCTCTCAGCTGCGCTGCCTCGGTATCCCCTCTACGCAACGTGTAACTCTCGCCGATCGGGTCTGAAGGAACGCTGCTGCAGTCTCGATTGGTGCACGGGGTACAATGTGTCGTAAGCGGTAGCGGGTCTATGGGACGTCTCGCGCTAGATCGAGCCGTCCCGAGATCTCGGCTGTCCCCGATAATTCCATTTTCATGAATATTTTGAAAAATGTAGCCAATGGGAGATCCCTCGAGATCGGAGAGACGTCCACGCTGGCCGTGCAGGCAGCAGGAGATCGAATTAAAATGGGGGGAGAAAAAGGAAGATCGTTCCGACAGGAACGGCGAGTGTAACCGAGGGCACGTCAACGATAACTATACGTCGAGGTGTGCGCGCTTGTAAGAGCGAGATAAATGCTCGCGGACACTCGGGTGTTCGTCCTTCTCGCGGTCCGGGGATCGCACGCACTCGAAGGGAAACTCTTGAAGCGACGATGCCGCGAATAAATGCAATTAAGGAAGAAACGATCTTCTTCTTCTTCTTCTTCTTCGTCCTTATTTTTTCTCTCTCTCGTTTTTTCCTTTTCCTACTCAGCTGTCGTCGCCGCCGCCGCCGCGATATCGGGCAGGACTCCGGACTAACCGATTGTCACGCCGACGTCGGGAAGGTCGCGTCTCGATGGGTAAGACTCGCCGGGAATGCGAGGAAACGAGCCGAGGGGGTTCGCGAATTTTCTACGTCTCACCTGTGTCCATTGCGACGAGAGTCAGCGTGTACTCCTCGACCGATTCCCTGTCGAGGGCCCGGAGCAGAAATATCTCACCGGTGCTCGCGTTTATGCGAAACAGATCCGTATCGCCCTCCTTGAGAAAATATCTGACCTGGTCGTTGTACGGCGGGGTGTCGGCGTCGTAAGCTTTCACCTATCGACAAAGAAACACATTTTTATTTTCTAACAGCGCAAATACCCACGACTTTGTTTGCGTCGATGCTTTTCCTATAAATCCCACATCGTCAGTATTTTTTTTTTCACAATTCTAATCGTGTATTAGCAAATTTTTATTAAAGACTCTCTTTTCTTTCAGAAAATTTGTTTTTTTTTCTACGTTATTCACAGAATATGCAGATGTCGATTTAATCAAACAATTCGTGCGAGTTCAACAAACCTGGATTACGAATCCAGGAGGCACGCTGTTCTCCATTACGTTCGCGATGTACGGCGAGTCGAGGAAAATCGGCGCGTTGTCGTTTATGTCGAGGACGTTGATGCTCACTTGGGCGGAGTCCTCCCTCGTCGCCTCGCTGTTCTCGTCCGCGCAATCTTCCACTCTGACGGTCAAGCGATATCTCGGTTTTCTCTCGAAATTAAGATTTTTAGCGACGCGAATGACACCGCTGTCCTCCGATATCGTCAAGTCTCGGTTTTCGTCTCCCTGCACGATGCTGTAGCGCACGCGACCGTTCGCACCGGCGTCCCGATCCGTCGCTGAAACCTGCGAAACATTTTTTTTTCTTGTTCAAATCATTTTTTCAACTTTGCACATTTTATAATTAAATTTTTGCCATCCGGACGACACATTATTTCCAGTACTCATTCGAAAAATCGTATTTAAACGATTGTTTAAATTGTATTGTATTTTGTATTTTATATTTATTTTACTCGCGTTTCTTCTTATGCATAAACGATTTAGAAATGCATTTTTACTTTGTACATTAAATTTTACGACACTATCGAGTTTTGAGCCATTATTCCTCGCGCGTACTTAAAAAATCTCTGTGGATATTTAAAAAATCGATTTAGGAAAGAGTTATACCTGAAGTACGCTTGCCCCGATGCTGCAGTTTTCGGCAACGCTGGCGAGATACTGTCTGGGTTCGAATACGGGGGGATTGTCATTCTCGTCGAGGATCCGAACGAGAATCTCGGTTGTCGATAACCTCGCGGGTCTACCGCGATCTCTCGCGCTCACGGAGAGACTGTAGTTCTGTCTGAGCTCGCGATCGAGCGGCCCGGAGACGCGAAGAAGTCCGTCAACTGGTCCCAGAACGAAGGGAACTTCCGCGTCCCCCAGCGAATACTCGACGTATCCGTTTCTGTCTTCGTCCCGGTCCACGGCCTGGATCGCCATCACGAGAGTGTTTATCGGCGCGTTCTCCGAAACGCTCGTCTCGTTCGACGAAACAAATTCCGGTGACTCGTCGTTCACGTCCAGAAGAGTTATAGTTATCTGCAAAAAACATTCAATTACAATTAAAAATAAATTCTCTATAAATAATATTTTTAATCGATGCAACAAATTTTCACGTGTATCTCTAAAAATGTATTTTATAAATATTTTAATAACCATAATTTTTTTATAAATCCACGGTAAACATTTTTTTTTCTCTCTTAGTAATTAATTTTATAATTAGATATCTCGGAATATGTACAGGCAGTATATCGTAGTAAAATTTTAAAAATTTAAAAATAATAATAAATTATGAACCTGGATGCTCGAAGATAGCGATTTTTCCGGAGGTTTGGGACTGTCGCTCGCGGTGAGTACGAGATTGTAAATAGGCTTGGTTTCTCTGTCGAGCAGTCGTCGCGTGTATACGGTTCCATTTTCGGCGATACCAAAATCGTTATTTTCGTCGCCGTTCGCGATTTTGTAAACTACCCGGGCGTTATCCGCCGAGTCGAGATCCTTGGCGGTTACGCTCAGTACAACGCTACCGATCGTCGCATTTTCAAAAATTTCCGCGTTGTGCGCGCCCGGCTCGAACACTGGCGGATTATCGTTCAGGTCGACGACGTTGCAGTAGACGGTGATCGTCGTCGATTGGGCCGGAATTCCGCCATCGCTCGCCTGGACGACCAAAATGTAATGTTGTATCTGCAAATAAATATTTCATGAATTAATTATTATTTTTATCATAATATAATCATAAATGTATAAAAGCAAGCGACATAAATAATACATAATAATTTATATTATTTTTTTAGAAAATTCTTTATCGCTGATCCCGAAAGATATTTTTTGTTTTGATTCCTATCGTACCGCAGAGCAATTTATTTTTCGGCGAATATTCTTGGAAGCCACGCAACGAATTCGCCGATTCTTTTCAATCCGATTCTTCGCAAATTTTTCTCCCGTAAAGCTGGAAGATTCGTATATTTAGCGAGGAATAATATCGTTCAAGTTGTTTTTTATCGCTTTTTTGACGGAGTAACGCGAAGATGGAGAAAAAAAATGGGGGGAACGGATGAGGAGGGATTCCGAAGGTTCGTGGTAGCTGAGAAAGGATAATGTTGGCCGGTATGGTGGAAGGGCGTTTAGCTTGATTAAGGGTTCTATAAACGGCGGTGGCTGGGCACCGTTCTCTTTTTCGTCGCGATTACCAGTCAACAATCTCTACAGGGTGTCCAAAAATTCAATTATTATTTTTCAGAATAATCACAAACGATTCGAGTATCCAATTTCAAAATTTATTTTCCATTGTCACAAGACTAATTTCGACAGTACGTTAGCTCTACTCTTCGCTTCTCCACTGAAGACTGTATTTTCAACTAAATTTGGCTTTTTAAAACTGCAAAGGAGTTTTTTTTAACAAATTTATTCCAAAATAGTCAATTTTTTTTATAGCAGCCAAATTCAAGATGAAATACGAAAAAATAAGGTCAGGAGTAGAGAAGTGAAGAGTACAGCTAACGTATTGCCCAAATTTCACGAAAACCTTGTATCAAAATGTTGTTGTTTTCGAAACAATTTCATGAAAGATTTATAAGGAAACAAAATTATCGCAAAAAAAAGATAAAATAAAAAATTGGTTCAAAACACAACAGTCGCAATGAACATCGTCGCGAAATTATTGCGAATTCCGTCGTTTTTACTTTTCTCGTCAAAAATAATTCGCGACATTTATTAGCAATAAAATTTGCAATACCTGTTCATAATCGAGATCGGCGGTGAGGGTAAAAACTCCTGTATTGGGATTGAGGGAGAATACGTCGTTGGCCCAGTCGGAAACAAGGGCATAAGTGACTCGGCTGTTCGGCCCATCCTCGTCGGCGTCTTTCGCGGTAACCTGGCCGATTTTGCTGCCGCGCGGAACGTTTTCCGGGACGTCGAACGAGTACGCCGTCGACTCGAAACTTGGCGCATTGTCGTTCGTGTCGGTTACCTGAAAACATTATTTTATTCAATGTCTCAGTAGAAATCAATCTTTTTCGATAATTAAGATGTATGAAAACATTCGAGTAAAGTATAAAATTATTAATACATGAAAAAGAGACGAATATTAAGGTAGTTATGACATTTGTAATAAAAAAATTTTTTAAACTGATTAATTGATTGATATTGATAGTCGGAGAAAACTTTTCTGTACTTTTTATCTTTTCTATTTTTCTTTCGAGTCCAAAATAATAAATATGTTTGTGATCTATGGGAAATTTTTGTTGGAACAAACTGTTGAAATGTAAAAAAAATATTCCAAACATTTTAGACAAATTTTTTTTAACATTTGTTTTTTTTTCTTCAAAAAGCTTAAAAATACAGTAATTTAAAAAATAGTAGAGATATCTATTTAATTCTTGCACCATTCACTTGATCTCGCAAATATACAATATGGATCTTGGAAACTCTGATGATGGAAAAAAAATTTTTTTCCTCAAAAGGAATAGAGATGAATAAAAAAAGTTTGATTTGACAACGCTTCGTCGTAAAGATTACAACCGGATTAAAAAATAATATAAAATCGACAAACTTTTTGAGGGAATTGTCGCCGTCGTATATATTCAATTTTTCAATGCTGAGGGAAAAAAAAGAAGGACCGAGACGACACAAAAATAATATTATTCAATTTTTCATATGAAATATTGTTCTCGAAGAATAAACTCGAGAGACTCGGCGGGGGTACGAGAACAAAGAAATAATTGATAGAAAAAAAGGACGAATGTGAGAGAGCGTTGAGGGAAGAAATGGGGAAAAAATGAGAGGGCGATGGGACGGCGCGTTGGTCGGGGCGACAGTGAAATCGGCAAGGGAGAGATTGTTCGGAAGGAGACAAGTTCGTTACAAAAACTAGCACAGCGAGAGATCTCGGAGAAGGGATGGCAAAGGGGTCAGAGGAACGAAAGAGAGAGAGAGAGAGAGAGAGAAAGAGGGAGGGAGGGGACGATCGAGAGAGGAAGAGATTATGTGTACCTATCGAGGGAAAAGGAATCGAGAAACGAAACCACGAGGACAACGGTAGGAGGAGGAGGAAGAAGAAGAAGAAGAAGAAGTAGAAGGAGGAGGAGGAGGAGGAAAAGGAAAAGAATAAGAGGAGCGAGTAAGAATTCCGTGCAACTGGTTACCGCAGGATGACCGAGCTCTTTTGCGGGTCCCAAAGAGCAAACTATGATCGAGCTGGCATACCTTTTGCCTTTAAAAGACTCCGGGACTCTCGTCTCTCTCCCTCCGAGTTTCTTTCTTATTTGACAACGACGACGACGACGACGACGACGACGTTCTCTTCTCTACACACACGCCTTCTCTCTCTCTCTCTGTCTCGCACACGCGCGCGCTTGGACACAAAAGCCCGTCTCGCGAGAAACGAAGAAACGAGCCGGGGTCTCGCCGAAGAATTCGAGCCATTAAACGTCATAAAGAAAAATTTTTGCAATCGCGACGGAAAGACTCCGCGCGCCCGGCCGGTCTCCTCCGTTTCTTCCTCCCGAGACTCCTCTTCTCCTTCTTCCCAGGGATTCTTCCTCCCACTCTTTCGCATTTTTACCCCTCGGGGATATTTCGGAGCTTTTTGCACCAAACTTCTCACTCCAAATTTCATACTCCCGACTTTTTACGTGGAAACCTTTCATTCGCTATTTTTCGTACGAAATTTTCAACTCGCTTTGCTTTTTGTCTCAGATTTTTTACTCGTGATTCTTTGCACGATCGTATACGAATAGAATTTTTTAATTCGAAGTCTTTTTACTTGTAATTTACTTGTCATAGGTTTACGCTGAACAATTTTAGTTGAGGGTGTCTATTGAAAATGCCAATTAAAAGGGAAATATATTTTTCTGGGATCAAACGATTGAAAAAGTTCCCAGAGTTACACAATGTGTACTCAAAATATGTCCTCGCTGCAAATTTTTAATGAAAATATTCGCGAATGAAAATGCGATTTTTAACATTAAGTAAATTCGTGAATACGATTTCGTACTTTTATTTTAAAAAGATAATTATTTTGCATTAAAGTGATCCTTTCTAAAACTTTTTATTGTATATTAATTAAACGTTTTGAAAACTGCAGGAGAAACAGTTACGCCAAGCATTAACCAGGTTTCCTAATCCTTTGTCATAACAAAATAACTGAATTGAAATTTTAATACATACGTATACTATCTGGATAATCACGATAATTCTTTACACCTAAAAATTAACCCCCTTATTCTAATATTCTCTAATAGTAATAATTGCAAGTGTGTTCTAATAGCACGTTTAAAAAATATAATTTGACTTGGAAGATTTTATCTTTAAAGCTATAGCAAGTAACAGTAACTCGCTATGCTTGAGAATTTTAACGCTAATAAAAAAATTGAACATCACCATTATTTTTTTGCATGTTTCATTTCTTAATATACAATAGTAATTTATGTACTTAGGGAGGGAAGTGGGCCATTTGAACTCGTGTAACAAACACGTTAGTTACATTCATTAGTTACATTCATTTTTTTCCCATAACTCCGCAGAAATTTACCTTTTTCTGGCCTAATTGAGGGAAAAAAGTTAACCTTTTGTCGTCCGAAATTGGCTACTTTCCGTCAATTAATTTCTCCCGCAAAACGGAGCATAAAAGTGAACTTTTGGCGGAGGTGTGGGACAAAATTGATGATTTTTTGCTCTCAGTATCATTTTTAAGGAATAATAATAATAATTTCTGATAAATGGTCAAATAATTAATATAATTTTTATAATTATTTATAATTAATATAATATTCTAATATGCACAGATGGATACCTGAATAACGAGAGTGAGGTCGGTGTGCTGGATTCCATCGTCCGCGCGAACGGTCAGTAGGTATTTGTCGCGAGTTTCCCGATCGAGAGCCTCCTGGAGCCTGAGCTGGCCGGTGTTGGGATCGAGATCGAAGCGTCCATCGAGGATCTCCTCCCCGTGGGGATAATCGGGAAGAAAATCGTCGTCGTGGCCGTTGCTCCGGACGAGGCTGTACCGAAGTTTACCGATGCTGTCGGGATCGGAAGCTTTGAGACTCGTTACGATCGTGTTTGCTGGGGAATCCTCGGAGACCTCGTAGCGCCAGGGGCCAGGACCCCACGAGGGTGCCACGTCGTTTTTGTCGAGAACGGCGACTCTCACCTGGAACACGCGAATTTAACAAATATTATTAGCCAAAATTCACCGCTGGAGGACGACCAGAGTGATAGGCAGCTTCGCCTTTCGCAACGGCCTAATTAAATTTCGGAGGATAGATCATTAGTCAATTGAATGATTTGGCCGTTCTTTTTCGTCCCTGGCTGCTCCTTACCGACTCCCAGCAATCTCGGACGCGATATACGCGGTGTCCCGCTATTTTACAAACAATGTAATGAACGGATATCAATGAACGCGATCAGATTATAAGAATGTACGAAACGTACAATTCCAGCAAAAAGTAAATTCTCGACGTTTAATTGATTGTTAAATCTAGAGACTATTTTTTGAGAACAAATTATCAAATATTTATCAATTTATCATATTTTTAAAACTCTGCGTCCTTCATACATTCTTAAGTTAGTACATCAATGGCAGTCAAATAAAAAAATTTTATCTTAGTTCTTCTCCGTACCATGTGGTTTTACAGCTTAAGTTTATTAGTATGAAAATTGCGAAAAAGTTATGTATGAAAATTATGAAAAAATATTTTTAAGGATTTTTTTTTTAAAACTGATCGAAACTTCTTTGAAGAATTATAAAAAGCTGTACCAAATTTCAAGAAGTTCTACTTCTTATAGAAGTCAACATAGAGTTGAAAATCACAATATTTAACACGTGCTCTTATGGGAGAGCGTAGAAAGAATTGTGATTTTTGATAATGAATATTTCGAATTCTATGCAGAGAAAAACTTCTTCAAATTTCATGCAAAATTTTAACAAATTCCTAAAAAAAATCGTTTCTTCGAAATACTACCTTAATAATCGATTCTCGAATATATGTATATATTCAAACTTTTTTCAATTTCATTCAGTCACGCGACACGGAGCCTTTCGGACACTCGTAGCTCGATAACTCGTCACCCGTGCGTCCGATCGAGAAGTAAATCGGAGCTTTTCGCCACGGAATTAAATCCCGAATTCAGATAGCCAGTTCCGGGACACCCAGTAGACTGACTCCTTCTCAGCACGCGTATTAATGTGTGTACGCGTACGGGACGTTTCACGAATACTTTTCGGTTTCATTTTCGTATACATAATTGAACATAATTTATACGACGCGAGTTGCGGGCCGATTGGGATCTTTGATATTTCGAACGAGCATCGCCAATTTCTTCTCTCTCTCTCTCTTTCTCGCCCTCTCTCCCCTCCCCCTTTCCCTCTCTTTCTCTCTCTCTCTCTCTTATATTCTCGCGTGCTCTCTTCCATCGATATTTGATTCTCGTTAATGATTCGATCTCCCTCGTGTATATAAAACCAACACAGATCGTCAGGACGAATATAACTACCGATACGGAATACGAGAGAAGAAGAAGAAGAAGGCGAAGAGGAAGAGAGTGAGGAGAAAGAAGGAAAGGAAGAGCGAAAAAAAGACGAGTTATGTAGCTAAGCGGTTATAACGAGTGAGAGAGAGAGAGAAGGAGAGAGTCGTCGAGAGAGTCTCGCTCGTCGTTCAAACGAGAGAAAACCGGTCGAGTTCTTGCGCTTGGATTTCCCTCTCGCTCTCTCTCACTCTCTACACACGTAACACGCTCGAATATTGTTCCGGTAGAGTAGTATCCACTCTGTGCACTATTGGAATCAAAATTCACATGTTTCTAATTCAATAACGATAACGATGAAATAAACAACATAATGCAATAACGACTTTTTTTGTTTCATTGCAGATACGCGAGGCTGTGATAAATAAAAAATAGTACATATACTATTTTTGGAGAAATTGATGAGGATACTTTAGTGATACGCTCGCTCTCGTATAAAAAGTAGATTTTTCAACAAGTTTTATCATTCGTTTTTAAACGACGCTCAATTATCTAATACTTCTTCAAATACTTTCATTATAATTATCATTTTTCAGATAATGTGAAAATCGAATATTCCTTTGTGAATCTAAATGGTTCAAATATTGGAAGAATAAATTGTATCTTTTCATTTCACACTGCAATTATAATTTCACGAAGCATATTTTAATCAAACATTTCGCAGTCCAACAACACTAAGAGAATTAATTCGATAAAGAATGAGAAATAAATTAAAATTTATGCATATTAAACTATGAGATTTTTGTGATTGCATATAAAACTTCGTATTACTATATAACTGAATTGTTTCGCACTGTGGCAGCAGTTGGGAAATTCTTGAAATTTTTTCATAAAGACCACATATAGCAATCCGGATCATTTAATAATCAAAATTACTGTAATTTGTGCGAAAAATCATCAAATTTGTCCAAAATATTATCACACGGTATAAAAAAAATATAATAAAATTTATCGTATAGAAAATTGTTTCGGTGCATATATATAGGAATAAGACAGGCGGCTCGTACGGAGAGGGCAAAATAATGAATGAAATTAGACGAGTCTCGGGACAGGAATAAAAGAGATACAAGAATGAAGTTTGGCGTGGGGTGGAAGTAATGGAGAAAATTAGATGGCCCTCGTCGAGGCGCGATTTATCATTTTCCGAATGCGGAGAACAAGAGAATACGTATAGGAAAGAGGAAAGAGAAACGGGGGGGGGGAGCGTCGCGATGAGAAATGCACGAAAATATGAAGGCGCACACCTATATATATTTTGTAAACGTAACGGGGAGTGAGAGAGAAAGTATATGAGGAATAAGAAGCAGGATGAGAGCACGAGAGAATAAGCAGAAGCAGGGGTAGAAGCCAGGGAGTATGTATTCGCGTAATTCCGGTTTCCACGGCGTCGTTTCATCATCCTGGGCTGATTTGCGGCCCAGCACATCGGGGTGGGCATATTAACGGTGGTTGCACGTCCGAGCTGAATTAACCGTCCGTTTGAGAGGCGTAGGAGCCCGCGAAACGAAAGGAGCAAAACTCCTTTTTCTTCCTCCTCCGTTCTCTCTTCTTCTTCTTCTTCCTCTTCTTTTTCCTTTTATTCTCTCCTCCTCCTTCTTCTTCCTGCTCCCGTGCTTCTTCGACTCGTACACGTTCTTTCCATATTTTTCCTCCCCCTTTGCCCTCTCTCGCCCTTCCTCTCCCTCCCTCCCTCTCTCTCTCTCTTTCTCTCTCTCTCTCTCTCTCTCTCACTCGCGCACTCTCTCTCGATACATCGTAGACGTATGCACGCACGCGCCTTCACCAATTTATACTCCCAACTACCGTTCAGCCTCGCGTAAATTCTTGCAAATGTATCTCTCACTGCGGAAGAAATCGTCGTCGTTCTCCGGCCTGAATTAAAGGCGATACGGGATCGAGCTCCGCGGGACCTTCCACCAAAAAATAATCGAAAAATCCTCCGAATTACGCACCTTTTCCACCTCTCGCTCTCTCTCTCTCTCTCTCTCTTTCGAAGATACTTTTTTTGCCATGAGAAAAATTTATCAAGGTTTTTTTAAGGGTGAATCGCAGTATTATTTCTGAGTATGATTAGAAATTTGGCTATATTCTTGACGTTTTTTTTTGTAATAATAGGAAAAATATTGTTGAGACAAATTTGAAAATGATTGGAGGTATACCTTGAATTTTCAGATTCCTAATATACTTTTATTATAAATTGATATGATTTTTCGGATTAGAGAAAAAATAAATAAATTCACTGTAAATAATAAGTTGGTGAAATTCATACGCCATATTTTTTCCACAACTTTGTCAATTTTATACTGTTAGCGATAATAATAGTCAAAAGTTTAACCACATTTTAAAAACAATGTTGATACAGCTGAAAGTAAAAAAAAAAAATTCAAATGCGAAAATTTGTTTCAACTCGCACAAAAATTCCTAAAAATTGAAACGTTTCTATTTTCTTTCGCATTGAAAAAAATATCTTGGCAAGCAAAGAGCATCGTCTATTGAGAAATATCTCGAAAAGCGAAACGTCGAAATTCCTTTGAAAAAAAAATCTTGGCACCGGAGTTCAGTTTTTATCGAATGGATCTCGGAAAAATGTAGCGTCAAGTGTATCTCCTCGCGTTAAGAAAGTCTCGAGTAGAGAAGTGTCAGACGTGTAGGCTCGTCAAAAGTAAAAAATCACAATATGTCGAGAGATCAAGAAAAAAAAATGTTGGAGAGGATTTTCCAGTTGGAAGTATCGAGGATGAGAGCGAGCGAGGGCGCGCGCGGCTCCATTAGAGACTCGAAAAACGGTGCTTTTTTTTCTCTCGGCTCCGCTCGCGCGGTTAAAAGTCTGACAAGCGGGTCTCTATCTTTGACGAGATTTTCATTGGAGCTTCGTGCTCTCTCGAGAAGGAGAGAGAGCACGCGGAGCAGAGCGTTTATCCGATCAAACATTATCGTACAAATAGAGAAGAAGCTGCTGCTCGCTTATTCATATCTGCTCTCCCAGGCCTCGAGACTCTTCCGTGCCCCTTTTTCCTTGGACTCGACGTTAAATCCAACTTCCCGGTCCCTTCGATCCTTACAGGGCAGGGCGAGAGAGGGAAAAAATGCCTTCGCATTCCTTTCTCCCCCCGCTCCCAGGGTCGAAGCTAAAACCAAGAAAAAAAAATCATTCCAGATTCTTCCCTCTCGCTCTCCTTTCGGAATAGAAACCGTCAGAATGGACGTTTCAGTGTTAATCCACGTCAGGGAGGTCCCGAGTCTCGCGTTTCACTCTCCCCGCCGCCAACAATGCCCGTATTTCGAGAAAATTTCGGTCCATCCTCAAAAAAGGTACACCTTCTTCGAAAGAATTCCATTTCCGCCCTTTATGACGAGCCGGAGACTCTAATTTTTCACCATCGGTGACAAATGACGATTTTCCGTATTTAGGGGATGAAAAAACGAAAATTTCGCTTATCTCTCGTGTACGACCGAAGAACGACATTTGTCAACTTTACTCGAAGATGCTATCTCCGCTTCTCCTCGGTAGAGAAAACACAAACGGATCAGCTCTCTGTCTCTCTTTAACGTTTCGAACGGAGAACAGATTGCACGCGTGCTCCGCGAGAGCAAAGAATACGAGAGAGGGAGAGAGACGAAGAAGAGAGAAAGAAAGATACACATATAGAGATGAAAAAAAATGAAAAAAAAAAGGAGCGTGTTCCCCAAAAGATCCTCCGGAATATTAATTCAACGACTAGAACGAATCTCGAATAAATCTCCCCTCATCGATCAAACATTTTGTTCGTAAGAAAAGAATTTTAGTGAGCGAGAATTTTGAAATTTTGGGAGAGCAAAAAAGGGAAGAGAGAGAGAGAGGGAGGGAGGGAGGGAGGGAGGAAGGAGGCGGAGGGGAATAAAAAACGGTATCGATCGAGAAGGATGACGACGAGAAGATAGAGAGAGAGAGAGAGAGAGCGAGGGGAGGGGAAAAAAGGATTCGCGATACGGTAACGAGCGATCCTTTCTCTTCCTTCCTCATCCTAGTCGATTCGTTCAATCTCCCGGCAGGTTTCGCAAAAGAATAAAGAGAAGATGAGAGAGAAAAGGAGAGAAGACGAAAAGCCACGGGCGACTTGTTCAACCTCGCAGAAATACAAACTCTCCGGTTAACGTGTGCCGGTGTCTCGTCGACGAGAGCGAAGAACGAACGCGAAGGAACGAAGGAAGGAAGAAGAGAAGCAGAGAAGGAGCAAAAGGAGAAGATTGTATCGCGGTGAGAGAGCTGCTCGGTCGGGGATCAACGGATCGAGTCTCTCAGCGGGGGTTTCTCTGGGTCATGCACGGACTCGAGTTCCATTCTTCTTTTCTCATCTCCTTCCTTCTTCATCCTCCCGTCTATAAGTTTATATTCTTCCCTCCCTCTCTCTCTCTCTCTCTTTTCTAATACGATATCCTCCGGGGAGGGATACCGAGAGGCATTTCGCTCTATGAGAGGTCACATCAAACGATACGCTCGAGTCGCGGGACTCTTTCCCGGGAACGGCCATGCTAAGAGAAAAGAGATACACTGCACGAGAATCGACGATTATTCCGTCTCGTATCTTCCCGAGGACAATAACATATTTCCTCGCTCAACGGACTAATAGTTCGACTTCGGCCTCTCTTCCTCCCTCTCTTCCACCGGCATTACTCTTCCAATTTTATTCACATTTTTTACAACGTTAAGCCCAACGATACCTCTACGACCAACGGTCCAATTCAAATACATAATTATGTACCGTTAACCCCGGCGCAGTGCAGTGACCAAATGTAAATGAGCTCAAGCTTACAATTACCTTTATTTGACGAGGAATAGCTTTTTTTGTTATTCTCGACTTTTTCTGATAAAACCTGTGATGATGAAATAACATGTTCTTCATCGAATTTCAAAGCATGTCCTCAAACTTTCATCAACTTGAATTTTACATACCGAGGAAAAAAGTTTGGGTTAAAAAAAACGAAACCATAGAAACAAAAATTACTTTGAATTAAATAAATGTCAGGTTAAATTTAGTTCATTTGATTTAGTTGATTCAAAAAAAAAATTTTCTCATTTTATCTCGTGAAAATCTTGATCCTCAATGATGAAAGTTATTTGGTCGAGAAAAAGAAAATTTACGATTATTCTCATTTTTTAAATATTTATTCTGAAAAAAAAGCTTTCTTTTTTTCGAAACACAAATTTTCATTAAAAAATTTGCAGTGGCTGAGCCAAGAGCTGGACAAGGGCTGAGTTTTTAAATTTTATCATAATGAATTTTTCCTCAAATTATATTCTAAAAATTATATAGTCCCTGATGATATTAAAAAGAATATTTGTCGAAGGTCTTGCAGATTTCTGATCGTTGCACTTGCACGACAAAAGCTTTATGACCGTCAGGTTACTTGACCCATCCTTGCGGTTTTTGAGACATTCGCTCATCCCTCTCTCCACTCTCTCCGATATGACGCAAAAATAAAGTTTAAAAAATGGATGCAGAACGCGTGTAAGAAATTGCTACAAAGCATCCGCTCATTTTTTTTCCTGAGACAAAGTCTCTCGTCCTTTTTTCCATTGAAAAAAAGTGCTACTCGCGCGCGCTCGCAAAGGATATACGAAAGAAAACCGCGATACGAAAACTTCGGAGGCTTCCCTCGCACACGATCCCATCCCGGGGTATCGATTCTTACTCGTTTCAATTTTTTTTCCAACGTCGATATAATATACGTCCCCATATTTTTTTATTCCCATTTTCGACGGTTGGCTCATATTATTATTTTAATTCTTACACTTAAAAACAATTTTTTACATAATTTTTTACTCAAAAAAATTATTTAATTTCTCTCGTTTTTATTTTAATCTATTGCAGAGTTATAAATATTTATTTTGGTGAATGTATTTCAATGAAAAATATTAATATTTATAAAAAATATGTATCTGGCACTGAAAATAGAAGTAAATTAATCGAAAATGAACGAATGCGTCAAAATTTGTTTAATGTCGCGTGGAAAAATAATGAACACCTCGTGGGGCTTCGAATTTGGAGAAATAGGTAAAGAATGAGGCGAGCGAGAAGAGGTGGAAGGAGGAGCGCGTGTTGTCCGAAAAAATAAGAACGATTTTGCGAAATGTGTCTATCTCGTTTCGTAAACTCGTTCACCCGGAAAAGAGGGGGAGAGGGACGTGTGTAATCGTTCATCCGTAAGCACAGACATGATTTCTCTCGTGTCACGAACGATCCCGAGAGACGATATCGTTGTACCGAAAGTCACGGCTGCCGATCTCCGGGGAATCCTCGATCTTCGTCTCTCGACTCTTTTGTTTCACCGACTGTCGATTCGCTCGTGTGTTCCACAAATAAACCCCGATAAACACAAATTTATCGCCTAAGATTATTTTTTGACTATTTTTCTGTATTTTATATGGGCTATTTCCGGCAGATAAAACTTTTCTCTCGCCGAGCTTATCAGTTAAGGCTTTAACACGTTTCAACACTGAAAATGAACATTTTTTAAAAAACTTTCATTATTTTGTTGAATATACGACGAATAAAATGTGTCATTTTAACAATACAAATAGAGGTTATTGTTGTTGATGGCCTAATTTCTTAAATTATTCGCGTTTTTAATATTAACAAAAATTAAAATAAATTTAATGGAAAGGCAAAGGGAAACTAGAGCAAAATCATTAACAAAATCAGGAAGACAATCACTTGGTTCAAAAATGACCGATATAACCGTTGGAGGCAGATTAAAATACTTAACTTACTCCTTCAAATTATCTTCAAAAATGTATAAGTAATTGAAAAAAATGTAAATTAGTGTCAATTATTTGAAATTATTTGAAACAGTTTCAAATATATTTCTACAGTTAGTTCAAAATAATTTCAAGTCATCGAAAATAAAATTCTAGAAATAATATCCATAATTCCAGCAAATCCTACAAATTCTTCAAAATAAGAATGAGAGTGCGAAAGACGTTAGTTCGACGGCTAACCTTCGTCCGGTCAACGATAATCACAATACCAACAATGAACCTTTTCGTTGGGTTTTCAGGAAATAGGTGAAAAGTTGACGGATCCCGAGTCTTTTCGAAAAAAAAAAAGAAATAAAAATAAAAACGGAACGTCTACCGTGGGAGAGACTGCCAAAGAAAATAAGAAAAGAATAGAGAGAATGTCAAAGCCGGAGCAAAAGAGGAAAGAGAGCATATTGTTATTCCGGCTGAAAGGAGAACTTTGCGGGTTCTTTAATCGTGTGAGAATTATTATTCGGGCTCCCCTTTTCACGAAGCGCGAGGGAGGCAAGCGCGAAGCGAGAGACCGAGAACGAACGGGAAGATTCTAATGAATGGCCCATTAGCGAGTTACGCAAGGTGTCCACGCTCTCAGCTAAAACGCATCCCTCGAAAAACCTTTGTTTTTCATCATTTCATACGATATTATCATCATCGTCATTGTTATTATTATTTTTATTATTATAAACTATCATCGTTAATAACTTTTATCGTGATTATTAATTGTTATATACTATATAATACATAACAATAAATATAACTGTTGTTTATATTATACATATGTAATATAATAATACACTATAAAATTATATAGGTTATATACTGTATAACCGTAATTATAATTATAATTGTCACATACTATATGGTATACATATAACAATTATAATAACGATATACAAGGATATATACATGTATTTAAGATATATTTATCTTTGAAGTTTTTTTTTTTCGGGACTTGTCGCCTTATTCCCGCGCTCTTTTTTTATTCCCGGGCGCGTTTTTTCGTCGTTCGGAGAATCGGGCATCAACTTTAAACTCGGCCTTTTGCATCAGTTTTGTTTTTTTTTTTCGCCGCGGTGAATCCCTCTCGCGACAGATCGCTCACGGAATGTGCGCGCCGGAATGATTCGCATTAGGCGAACGCGTAACAACGATATAATCGTTATTATAATCTGGTAATAACACGGTATGCCAGTTTTATGGTCGTCGAGCAACGACGATCGGAGGCCCGTCTCGGTCCCCCACTCCCCACCCCCTCCTCTCCGGTGCACTCTTCTTCAAGCACGCGGGCAACATATTACAGAATCACTTTCTCATCGATCCTATGAAAATTCCTGATGCCGCTTCTCGTTGCTCCTTTTTTTTTGCATCGTCCTTTTTCTCTTCGTTGCTCCTTTTTCTCTTTATCGTCGTCAATCTCGGCCAATTCTCCCGCTCGTAGCGGGGACTTTCGAGAGAAAGGAGCGAAGCGAGACTTTGAAATTTGCGACTTTTCGATATATGAACGCGAAATAAATTTTTAATAAATATTCAATAAATATAATTGATAAAAAGTGCATGATAACTTTTTTTTTATATTTCGGAATAATTTTCGTTGAATTGTCCAGAATTTAAATATTTTAATATTTTGTGCTGCAAATCATACGAGAAAGTAATTTGAAAACGACAGAGAAAATATTTTGAAAAAAAATCGAAGGAGATAGTTTCTATTGTTTTTAAGAAATAATTGAACAAATGAAATTAATTGAATCTTGAAATAATGACTTTTTGACTCCCAAAAATGTTCGATGAATGCCTCAAAACGATGATTCACAAAATTAAAATTTATATAGAAAATTTTACAAATAAGAAAATTGATATCTAGAAAAAATCGAAGGAAAAGGCAATTTTTATTTCGACAGCAAGTTTCGACGAATATTGCTCAAAACGATGACTCACGAAATTGAAAAATTTTGATTGTTTCGCGTAAATAAAGATCGAGTAACAAAGTAATTTACAAAGGAAGGAATTAATATCTTGAAAAAAAAAGAGAGAGAAAACGTTTGAAAGGAAAAATCCTGAAAGTTGCGTTCCAGGGACGCGAATTTTGTGCCGATGGAAAAAAAAGAGGATGCGCGCCTCTCGGTGGCTATTTAAAAATTGAGTGTCCGCGAAAAGTGTACAGTCGGTGAAACAAGTCGGTAAAAAAATGAAGCTCCGGGGGAAGATGAGAGGGAGCGAGAGAGAGAGAGAGAGAGAGAGGGAGAGTGAAAACGTCTCCTCGCGCTTTTTGGCCACGCACGTACGCGTCGTCGTAAATTTAGCGAATGCATCGGGGAGAGTCGTAAAGTTTGGGAGGAGAGGGAAAAGGAGCGAGACGATGAGGAGAAGAGAGCGAGAGAGAAAATGGTGGAAGAATAGGCTGAGAGATTTTCTCTCTCGCTCTTTTTCTCTCTCGAAGTCACAGCAGCAGCGAAATTTCAAGAGGAGGAATAAAGAGAGGGAGAGAGAGATACCGGAGTGGTCGTCGTCGTCGTCGTCGTCGAATCGGGAGAGAAAGCGAAGGTGAGAGAATTGGGAGAGAAGAGGAGAGAGAGAGAGAAGACCGCGGGAGGTAAATCGTAAAACGTACACACACGCCATGAAAATACGTACAGAGGATGAAAAAAAGAATATTTATATTTATGTCCAGAGGATAAAAAAAAGGCGCGGGGAAGCGAGGAAAGAGAAAAAAAAACGAGGCGAGGCGCGCGAGGTGGAAAAGAGATCGAGGAGATTCGAGCGCGACGCACGAATTTTTCTCTCCTCGCTCTTTTATTTTTCTCAAAAAACCGCCCCGGGCTATTTCTCCCGATTATTTATATTAAAATAATATTATAATTCCTATTCATTCTTACTTCTCGCCCGTACATACATATATATTATATATATCCGATTATAAATACGAGCGAGAGAGAGAGCCTATCTCTTCGATGCCTATCTCTCACTCCCGATACGCTTCGAAAAATAAAAATAAAAAATAAAAATGTTTATCAATTTTTGAACATCGCGAGTTTCGAGCACTTACCGAGATATATATCTGCGTAAGGAAGATCCTTAAATTTGGCCCCCTTTTTTTGTTCCCTTTCATTTATTTTCACGTGTGCTGGTCTCGTTCGATGGCCCTCTCGCTCACTCGTTTTTCGGTTTCTCGCACAGTTTTGCCCCGTGGCGACTCTTTCGCCGAAAATTCGAAGCGATTAAAGTATATGTATACTAATGTGCACGTGTACTTGCAAATATATATATGATTTTTCGTTGTACAGCCTCGCCAAGTATAAGTTTGCGTAAGTGGTACTTTCGAGCCAGACTCCTTATCGTTCGCGCTCCCGAGGGCTCTATCGCTCTCTCTCTCTCTCTTCCCGCGAGTACATTCTCTTTTTCCCTATACCGGATCCGACACCCCCTTGCGTAGCCAACGGACCATCTTTTCCCAATCGTTTTCCCACTCGAGGCCTTCTCACGATCATATCGCCGGTTTTAACTTCTTTTAAACCCCGTGTGTCGTACTCCCATTTTATTTTCGAGGAAAATTCACAAATACCGGCGTATAAGAATACATTTTGTGTACAGCTTGGCAAAAATGTAATTTTTCTTTTGTAAATGAAATACGTGTAAAATTATACGGTAATACGCGCCGTCAAACAAAAGTAAAAATATTGTAGATTGGACAAGAATATTAAGAGAAAAAATGTATAAGATATAGTAAAAATAAAATTATGTTGAATCGGCATGCATGATCGTAATTCAACTTTTGTAGTATATCAATTATTTTTAAAGAAAAATGTAAAATTTTGTACATGGGTAAACATTTTTTTGATATAATGCTGTTTAAGAAACGCTTAAATAATTTACAACAGAAATAAAAATAAAATTGTTTCGATTTTAAAATACTATTTAAAATCGTGAATACCGTTTTAATTTTTGTCGCATCAATTATTCCTGATGAATATGGTTATAATAATATTTTCGAAAGGGGGTGATAAGAATAAAATATAATTCTTGAAGGAATTTGAATGAAAATCGAAAGAATCGTAAATTCATGAAAATTTTTGAAGGGTGATGATAAAAATAATAAAATGACGCCTGAGTCAGTTGTTAAATGAATAGTATAAAATATGTATAATATTCTATACACGATAAGAAAATATTTATCGAACATGATTCATCAACTCGATCCTTTCTCCATTTCTCTAGACAAGGACGGAAATATGGTCAGTTGCAGAACTCGACAAAATCATCGTACGATGAACACATTAAATATGTCTATGACGAGAACTTCAACTACACTATCAAAATATCTGAAGACCATGTAAGATTTTCCCTATTGGACATCATTTTTTCACTTTTAAACGTAGATAATATATCAAATTGGCCCAAAATTTTAGTCATTTTTTTAAAACCAGTCTGATTATAGTTCATCGGTTTATACCCTGGAAAAATTTTTTGACGTTGACAGTTGGGCCAATACTTGGTCAATGCTTGGCCAATATTGGTCAATATTGGCAAAGCATTGGCCCGATTGTCAAATGTCAAAAAATTTTTCCAGGGTAGTATAGAATTTTCAAAAATTTGAAAATATGTACCAGATTGGTATCCCTTCCTTATTTCTTCCACTTCCACGATATTCTATCGTTTCAGAACTCGGCATTTAAGCCAGGAACAACAGTCTTCATTTCGTGTCCTAGCAGGATGGATGTTTATTTTGAATAACGACGACAATCAACTTTGGCCTTGCCTTTGCTCGAATTTTCGTGCTCCTTCGACACAGAACTCGCTCAACTTTTGAGAATAAAATTCACTCAACAATCGGTACGTTGAAGTTCATTAAATTTTTTTCTTATTATTTTTGAAAACTGTAAAATAAAACTGCAACTTAATACTTTTAGAAAAAATTTAATTTTGAACGCCAAATGTTACTGGACAATAAATATTATTTATCTGATGATCTTTCAGTGTGAAATAACGACGTGAGCTGTTCCTATTGAACGGAAGGGAAGGAACATCATGGAAGTTCGTCGCATCAGGAGAAATAGGCGTAGGAGAACAAATCGTGATTCAGGAGGAGGTAAAAAAAAAACATTTTCATCACTAATTTGTAAACATGGATTTAATCAAGAATAATTATTTCACGCATCTCAATTTTACGTGATTATAAAAATCGATTAAAAATAAAAAGTATTTTGTCAACCATATATCGAGAAGTGGCACACTAAGTTTAATTTTGAATCTTCTGTTTATTAACGCAGTCATAGTCATGGACGGTCGTATAAGAAATATGTCTTGTTTGCATACGTTTGGGATCCTCCTCCTTGGAGTTACGCTGGTTATTGTTGGAATCGTGTGTTTACTTATCAGCTATACAGGTATAAAATTGTCAACAGATTTTACATGTATCTCTACCCATGTTTCCAATTATAGACGCATTAAAATATAGCCCTTGACAAGAATAAATAATTTTTCATGGCAAAGTAGTCGAAATTAGACTCTACATTTTTTCCATAAATTATTCAATTATTTACGCTCTCAAATGTTTTAAAAATATTTAAAGTTAAAGCACACTTTTTGAAATCATATAGTGAAATATTTTCTTATTTGATGCAATAATTTTTCACAAATTGTAAAACAAAATATAAAAAATGTAGTTTGTTTTTGTTTTCTTTTAAAACAGACTAACGAATGGATAAATGTTTAAGCTTATGTTTCGAATAAAGCGTATAACAAAAATTTTTTAAATTTTATCCGTACAGACATATTAACGAATTCATCTTATGCGGACAAAATAACCGTATTATCAAAATCTGGTGAGTTGAATAAAAAATTTCTTATTTATTTCAAATTCAGCAATTAGAATCAAGAGCTTTAATAAAAACTAATTCAATTCATCTTTTTTTTTGCTGTGATCCGAATAATAATGGAATACGTTGATGTTTCTGGCTTTTTGAAGTTTTCCTAAAAGACGATGTCTGCTCGACAAATGATTGCAAAAAAACTGGTGCGTAAATATATATTCTGTGTATAGAAAACTCAAACTATCAAAATAAAAATAACAAAATAAAAAATGTAGTAAATAAAAAATAATTGTTTATATATTATGAAAAGTATAGCATCTCCTTCGAGCATAATGACCAATAGTGAATATTCTGTCGAGCTGAATTGAAAATTTCTTATTTATTCAAAATTCGGTAGTTAGAATCAAGAGCTTTTTTAAAAACTAATTGAATTTATCTTGTCTTTTTGCTGTGACCTGAATAATGATGAAATACGCTGATGTCTCTGGCTTTTTGATGTTAACTAAGAAGGCAACGTCTGCAAAACAGAAATTTGCAAAGAATCTGGTACGTAAATAAATCTTCTATACATAGAAAACTCATTCTACCCAAATTAAAATAACACAATGAAAAATGATGTAGATAAAAAATAATTATTTATAATATTCTGAAAAATGTATAGTATTATGAAAAGTATTTCAAGCACGATTTAACCATTTTTAACATTTTTATTTACAATTTATACATCATTTTTATATTTTTTACGCTTTCCTTTATTGCTATTTCATCAAAATAATTTTTTAAATTCATTAATAAAGGTGCCTTGATACATAAAAAATTTTTTTCGCAGCTATAGAGTTGTTCAGAAGTATGAATCAAACAGTGGATCCTTGCAATAATTTCTACATGTACGCTTGTGCTAATTACCTCCATGGAAACAAGGTTCCGAAAGGTCTGATCGAATTGAATAATTTCGACATTATGCATTTCTCTATCAAAGCACAACTGAATGAAAGCCTAAGTAGCATCGAAAAAAGCAAGAGCAAATCATACAAGCTTGCAAGAACGTATTACAAATCATGCATGAAGGCTGGTGAGTATTGATTTTAAAATCATTTTTTACACCAATAGAGTGATTATAGAAAATTCGTTAATAAAATGTTATTTTGATACTAGTCGATAATACACTGACTATTATTTTTTGTTTTTGATAATATGTTACCATTAAGACAAAAATGCAGTGGATGAGATAAAAAGAGTCGTTGAGAAGATGAAGAGCGTGGGAGGGTGGCCTATGGTCGAAGGTGACAATTGGAACGAAAATGATTTTGATGTCTGGGATGTAATCAACAAATTACATCAGTTTGGATACGTTACAAATCCATTAATAAATTTCGAAGTGACGAAAGCAGTAAATATGCCCAATCATAGTCTTGTAGTAAGTAAAATTTCATATATCACAACATCAATGGTATTAGAATATACGAATTTTTAAAACTAAATTGAAGAAATTCGAAATTTTTTTTTTCATTTATACATTTTGTGCACAGATATCACCGGCACAGCAGTTACTTTCAATCGCGGAGTTTATAAAGAGTAATAAAACTACGGATTACCTTCGAGGTTATCTTCATTTCATTATTGTTTTGGCTGACGAGTTAGGTGCCAACGAAAAGAACATCGGCGATGACGCGTTAAAAATTATAGATTTCGAACAACAGCTAATAAAGGTGAGTACCCTTATAATTTCCACAAAAACCAACAATTCACCGATAAAATATTTAGTAACGATACTGAATTTATGCGAAGCAATAACGACGCTATTTTCTTAATATCTATTGAAATTAATCATTTGTCACTTATGTTTGTATGCTGATGTGATACATTGATTTTCATTCATTATTCTAAAATAATGATCTTTTAATTTCAACAAAAATAAAATCTATAAATAATCTCTTTTACTCTCTTTGCTCTTGTAAAGCTTGCAGCTATTATTAATACGAATATTGTATAATTTTCATTGAACTATATTCTATGTGCTAAGTGAATTTTTTAGTACTCAAAGATTATTTATTCTAAAAATTAGTAATTTTTTACAAAAACTTGGCTAATAATATTACAAATAAGAATAATTCTATTTGGTCCATTATACAGATAAAGACATTTTGTAAACAAGATGGAGAAATGCACCAAATGGGTTTGGGTACGTTCCGTAAAGAATTTCCTGGCATACCTTTGCTTGAAATTATAAAGAACCTACTACCAGAATCTGTCACTATTGAAGATGATGAATTCGTAATGGTGACATGTCCAGAATACTACAAAAATCTAGAGTCTTTGCTCAAATCGACACCACGCAGGGTAATCGCAAATTACATCATGTGGAGAAATGCTTATGATTCGACGGAGATGTTGAACAAAAAAATACGCGATTTCCGTAAAATGTTGACCACTGTAAGGAGAAAAAGAATAGTAAATCATGCAAGGTGGCTTGAATGCGTTACTATGACAAACGAACTGGATAAAGCCTTGGGATCCGTTTACGTCCAAGAACATTTTGATCCTCATTCGCTAAACAGGGTTATGGACATGGCCAAACGCTTGAAAGAAAAATTGATTGATAACCTGCAACAGGTACTATCTGAATTTTTTATTCTACCAAGATTTATTGATCTCTCAATGATTTTTTTTGTTTCCATGATTAACCATATATTTTTTTAATTGCGTACGAAATATTAGTATTTTTACGTGTTTTATGTTTTTCTTTAAATGTAGAATGATTGGATGGATCCTTCGAGTAAACAAAATATTTTGACAAAAGTGGAAAGCATGTCCATTCGCATTGGGTTCCCGAAAGAATTGGTAGACGACGAAAAACTCGACAAATATTACGATGGTCTTGACTTATCCGAGGACTCGTTTGTAGAAAATACTCTCAAAGTAATGAAATTCAATGCAGACAAAAAATATGGAAAATTAAGAGAACCGTTCAACAAAGACGATTGGATCGATTTTAACGTGCTGGATGTGCGAATCTCGTATTATCCCCAAATCTCTGCGTTGCGTAAGTTTTTAACTCATTTATCTCTTATCATATGCACTCAATGAACTTTCAGATTTGGTAATTTTTGTCTTCAAATAATTTTGTTTCAGAGGTGCTCAATGGGTTTATTCAACATGTTTTCTTCCAAGTAGATCGACCAAAATACATGAATTATGGTGCACTCGGTACCCTAATTGCCAGGGAAATGTACGAGATATTTAAACCTTCTGCCATTTTCCTGGAGAAGAGTAGAAATACCGTTCAGTTTTCGAACTCGACGATGGCATTGTACAATAAACGCATTCAATGTATGGTGAACCGGTACACGAATTATGCTAAAAAACTAACTGGAGTTGAGGTAAGATATTCTATTAATCTTTTTAATTTTTAAACAGTTATATTTGACATTAAATTATATTAGTTTTTTTTAATATTACACTTTAATGAAATTCTTAAGGATGTTGTAATCAACAACGAAAATGAATGAAGAATTATTGAAAAAGTACATCATACTTAAGAAAATTCCCAAAAGATCATGATGTAAAAATCTCAAGATCATTATAAAATACCTCATTAAGATATATAAATTGTTAAACATGGCTATTTTTTCACCATCAAGTTATAATCACCAATTTAAAATTATTTTGCAGCTATTGAAGAAAGACCAGACATTTGTCTGGGACCAAATTTTCACCAATGTCAAAGGGACGAAATTAGCATACGCAGCTTACGATCAGTGGGTCAAGGAAAACGGGGAAGAAGCTGAATTGCCTGAACTGAAAAGGTCTCCCAGACAACTATTTTGGCTGAGTCTTGCGAACAGCTTTTGCACTAAACATGAAGATCTTCCGAAAACTGGACCACATCATTTTTATGACCTACTAAAACCTACTGAGTTGTGGTTGAACAGCGGATTATCAGTTATTTCGGAATTCGCAGCGGACTACAATTGTCCAATTGGTAGCGAAATGAATCCCGTTCATGAATGCGACTTTTCCTAAAATCTACGATCTTTTTTTACCAACCTCTTGATCGAAGAACGAAAAATTTCATTTTTTCCAACTACAAACAAATCGTAAGTGTGTGTGTGTTTTTTTATTGTCCTAGATTTTTACACGATCGAATATCTAAAGCGATTATCTTAATAAAAATGTAAGCCGAAATAGTATAATACCCGGATTGAATCATGAAATTTTTTATCTTCATGACAATAATTTTTTTTTTTTTGGTGATGGTGAAAATTGTCAATAGCTAAACTTTTCGGAGGAGTCACAAATCATGTTAGGACCAAATGACAATTTAATTAAAATAATTGTGTGTGTGTTTTTTTTATTGTCCTCTATTTTTATACGATCGAATATCTGAAGCGATTATCTTAATAAAAATGTAAGCCGAGATAGTATAATATCCTAAACTTTTCGGAGGAGTCGTAAATCATGATAGATTCAATTGACAATTTAATTAAAGTAATTGTAAGTGTGTGTTTTTTTAATGTCCTCTATTTTTATACGATCGAATATCTGAAGCGATTATCTTAATAAAAATGTAAGCCAAGATGGTATAATATTCGGATTGAATCATTAGATTTTTAAATCTTCATGACAATAAATTTTTTTCTGGTGAAGGTGAAAATTGTCAATAGCAAAACTTTTCAGAGTCGTAAATCATAATAGGCCCAATATACAATTTGATACTGCGTAAATGTGTTATTAATGACAATAGACATCCATTTTATATATTACGACATATCAAAGTTATCCCGAATAATGTACCATTAGTGAAGAAATAAAAATTCTCGTGAAGAAACTTTTGAATTACTTATCTATAATTATTCCCACAAAAATGCCCCGAATAATTAGCACTTTCGTTATGTACAGAAAATTTCCAATGAAATAGATTCTTATAAAATCGAAAAAAAATGTAAAGAATTTTGCAAATTTTTAAAGGTATTTTTCCATTTTTTCAATAATCTTCAAGGCGTCATAACTTTTTAAACAGTTGATACATTAACGTAATTCCTGCGCCGTTCGCTTACCAAAATTTTCAAGAATCATCCTTAATAAAGCTTATTTCATCAAGGAAGAGAAAATATATCGCAAACTTCTTGCATAGCTCATATAATCGGAAAATAGGATAAAAAGTGAAATAATTTTGGTATAGACAGAGACGAAAGGTGAGACGATTGTTCGGGAGGGAGGGAAGCAAGGGGGATGAGCGGAGGAAACGAGCGAGAGGAGGAAAAAAGTGGAAGAAGAAGGGCGAAAGGAAGAGGGGAGGGGGTATCGGAGTTTCGGTACGAGAGTCTCGCACGCTCGGTCCTGCTTCTCTGCCACTGCTATTATGGCCAATAATTCATTGAGTGACTGCCAGGCACTCGGTCCACGGTTTTCTTCTCTCTTTCCCTCTTTTTTCTCTTTTTCTTTTTCTCCCGTCGGGAGGGAAAGGAGCGGTCCGGAGCACACGGCGCACCCTTCCTCGCTTCATTCCTCGTCGCTCTCTCCTCGCAATTTCGCCTCTATTCTTTTCCCTCGACACCAAAAACCATCGTCTCCTTTTTTAAACCCCATTCCGAGACAACAAAAATCATTTTGTACCTATTTTTTTCATCTTTTTTTTCGCATTTTCCCTAAAGGCCCAAGAAATTTTGTATACACGTACGTTCGAGACTTCAAAAATTGCGCAACCTTTTATTATCTTTTCCCTCGACATCAAAAACTATACATTTAGAGACAACAAAACCGATTTTTTTCATATTTTTTTCGCATTTTCCCTAAAGGCCCAAGAAATTTCGTACATATACGTATACGAGACTTCAAAAATTACGCAGCCTTTCATTCTTTTCCCTCAACACCAAAAACTATACATTTAGAAACAACAAAACCGATTATTTTTTTCCTATCTTTTTCGCATTTTCCCTAAAGGCCCAAGAAATTTCGTACATACGTAAGAGACTTCAATAATTGCGCAGCCTCTCATTCTTTTCCCTCAACACCAAAACCTGTAAATTCAGAAACAACAACAAAAATGTTACACCAATTCCCCTTAATCTTTTTTTTTTAATTTTCCACAAACGACTCAAGAACTTTCATACGCGCCGTTTGAAAAATTGCGCGTGCGGCTCGAAACGTTTTTACGTCCAAAATAAAGAGAAGGAGATCCTAGAACTTGACGAACAAAAAAAATAAAAATAAAAATAGAATATATCGGATGCGAGAGACGTGGCTGAAAAAAGGCGAGCGAGATGAATGTCTTTGTCGCTGGGACGCCATCAGGAGGAAAAAAATGTACACGCGGTGGAGAAAGAGAGAGAGAGTGTGAGTGTGTGTGTACGCCGGCGTGCAGGATCGCCCAGGGCCTTTCCTTTCCTTTATTATTACCATTATTGTTATTATTATTATATTATCATGACGGAATAGTCCCCTCCGGTATATAATGCGCGTATATACGTGTACATGTATACGCTATAATCTGCGCCGCGAGTGGAAGGCGAGAGGAAGAAGAACAAGAAGAAAACGCGACAGAGCGGGATCGCGAGAGGACGACAGGAACGCGCGACGTTCCCTCACTTTTGCCGCGACTGCTCTCAACCTGATCGCGCACCGGACTTTCCCATTCTAATCGCTTTATCCTCCAATTATTTCTTTCTTCTTTTATTCCCTCTTCTCCTCTTTCGAGACTCCGTACGCGAAAAATATACTTTAATTGCAAATATTTTCTATCGGTTTGTTCGTTTTTTTTTCTTCTTTTTTGAGAATATCATTTTATGAGACGTACGTTTTGGATAAATTGTTTATTCAAAAGCATACATTTAAGAAATGAATCTCGTCGTATAAATTGTACAGATTCTCTATGGTATTTCTGAAAATGATTATTTTTTTAAATTATGAACATTGTAAAAGTGAATCTCATATATATTTTTGAAAATGATTTTTTTTCCTTTTTTGGAGAGTTTGTGCTTATAAATCTTTATATAGAGAAACGTATTCATCTATTTCTTTCATAATTTTCATAATTTTTTCATAAGATAGTCGGATATGATTGGAAAAAGAATTTGTTAAGAATGCGCATACGTTTAGGACGTTTTTGGCGAATGTACGCGAGACGAACGGGGGGAGGAGAAAAAAGTAGGTATATTTATTCGGTTCGTTTTAATTGATTTTGATATTTGAATGGAGAGAGGTGGGTGTAGCGGGAGTTTCCCTGTTCCGATGGTCGTCCGGTCGCCTCCGTCGTTGGGAAAAAAGCCGCGGCGGGCCCGGACGGTGTGGTACAGAGTAAGATTCCAAATAATATTTCAAAATTAATGTCACGCGGGTTTCTCCAAAGAGATCGAAAAGATTCTTTTCTTCTCGGTCGCTCCGTGTGGTTCTTGTTTTTATTTTTTCGGCGTCGGAGGAGCAGGAGGCTCGGTGGGGCCTTTTTCGTCTGTTTGGCCACGTTAGAGAGCCTCCAACGACTCGCCGGGCTTAATACGAGATTTTCGGTCTCCTCGTCGCGGTGTTGTTCCCGCGCCCGCGGAGAAGGGCCCTCAATGACCGAGAGAATGACGAGAAAGAGAGAGAGAGAAAGCGAACCGAGAAAAAGATGAAAGACGACGACGATTCGTCGCACGTATATAACACGTGCGTGTGCGTGTATTATTTCGAGATTTCTCTCGACGTTCCTCCTCATATTCCGTTCGTTTTGGACCGAACGCCGGAGCGAGAGAGAGAGAGAGAGAGAGAGACTGCAGCCATTGCATTCCAACGCAGCCGCGCAAACAAAGAACTCCTCTGCGCTCACGTGCTATTATTTCTTTCACTTTTTCTCCCGCTCGCCTCCTCGCGATCCTCCCGATCGTTCACACATTCGTCGGCTACCGGGCCAACTTTTTTCTCCTCGCGATAATCGATCGGAAAATTCTCATTATTTTCTCTCCTATTTTCATACGAAAATTTTGCTTCTTCAAATTTATCATGATCGAACGTAAGAAATTATATTTCTTTTAAATCCGTGATTACTCTTTTTATATTTTAATAATGTATGAAATAAATTCTTTATCTTTCGATTGACACGAAAAATTCGATATATTATATTTTTCCATAAAACTCGAGAGTTTTCCTGTGTCTAATTTCTATTGTCTAATTTTTCGTAAAACAATCGGACTTTTTACGCAAATACAAATTATATTAATTCCTGTTGAATTTCGACAAAAAAAATCTTGATCGACCGAAAGTAACATTTGAATTTTAGTCATCCCCGTCCTTTATTCGAAATAATATAAAATATAACCTCGGAGATAAATATCTGGTCCGTCCAAAGTATAATTTATAATTCAATATATTTTCTTGTATAATTCAGTTAAATTTTTGTTCCCGGCAGGATGATCCCAGCCGGATTTCCACAAAAAGATCGTACGCGCGGAATCTCGTCGATGCGCGGTGAGTTCAACGTTCTTCCAACAGTTACACATGCTTTTCCTTCCTCCTTCTCTCTCTCCTCGTTCCTCCAGCTTTTGTGCGCCTCTTTATCTCGGAGAGAAAAAGAGAGAGAAAGATCGAGAGAGAGAGAGAGAGCGAGAGTGAGCGAACGAGAGAGATTCTTTGGCGCTTGATCGTCCACGAGGGCGAGCTTCGTCGTTATTCGAATCGTGGATAAGAGTTTCGTGGTTATGTGGACGTTGCATCGGAGCAGCGAATGGAGCGAGAGGTAGAGGGAGGGGAAAAAGGGGGATGCTGCTGCCGAATGCGACTATACCGGTCATCCCCCTTCTTTTCCCTCCCTCCCTCCCTCCCTCCTCGATCCGTCCTCCACCTTCGAACTGGATATCTTTTTCGGTACATTCGTGTTTATAAATCTGGGCGTGGAATGCAGACTCGCATCTCCCGGATCGAAC
Source organism: Cremastinae sp. A BG-2022a (assembly GCA_030522545.1). Classification (NCBI taxonomy): domain Eukaryota; kingdom Metazoa; phylum Arthropoda; class Insecta; order Hymenoptera; family Ichneumonidae; species Cremastinae sp. A BG-2022a. The sequence continues at coordinate 34,943 of JAPYYW010000952.1, forward strand.
ATGTGTATATTTTATTCCCGGGTTTCTCCTAACCTGAACTCCTTCTCTCTCTCTCTCATCTCTTTCCTTCTCTCTTCATTTTCCCAGCACTCGTGCGTGCTCCCGAAACCAGAAACTGGAGCAAATTTCGCGTTTGTTACTTTCATGCTTGAAAACAGTTCAAATTTTTTCAGATTTCGCACGATCTGGCATGATTCTGAATTCGATATAGAAATTCATTTGGTGCACAATATGAGGCGCGAGACTGTTATTTTGACGTATTTATCTTATCAACCCTTGGACGGGCTCGTGGTGTCTTGCTTATTTTTAGGTTATAATTTGACTTGGATTCACTCACGTATAAGTTTCATATTTGATATTATATCATAAAAAATAATTAAATCGAAAGTTCGACGACTACATATTTTTATGGTAAATAATTAAACCTTAAATGCTATAAAATGAACACGTGAGATATTTCAGATTGTTTGAACGTTCGCTCTAAATATAATTTTTTTTCGATAAAAAAGCGCATGTTAATGGTTTCTCATAAGAGTAGAAAAAATGTTTGACGTTGACCATCGAGCCAATGCTTGGTCAATATTGGCCAATACTGGCCGAGCATTGGCCCAACTGTCAACGTCAAAAATTTGTTTCTAGAGTCTGGCTTGTGTCGATCATACTTTGTCAGAATAATCCTCGCTCATTTTATCAATAATGCTACTGGAAATTTAGCTATGAAAAAACTGGATCGATACTCTGCATCGTAGAAAAAAATTCAATAGCAAAAATTCATTTTCGTTCTTTCGTTAATATCTCTCCTTATAAACTCTGGACGTAAAACAGGCTGCTGTTTTTTCGGTCGGAAACTTTTTCGCGTGCGAGCAACGGTGCGAGAGTTATTTAACGATTGATATGAATTAATGTCTCTCGGACGTTGAGGAGCCCGTGGAGTCAAAAATACGAGTGTGTGTGTATTTTGGTAGGTGCATGCGAAGGGAGAGATCGGCAAAAGTGCGCGGAAACGCGCATGCGTGCGGAGGGCTAATGAGTGCGGACGTGCGTGAGGGTAGCGCGCTCTTTCCCTCTCCAGAGCGGCCAATTGAGACTCTCGCGGGGATCGGAAAGATCGGCGAAGAAACAAAAAAAGAAAAACAACAACGAGAGAGTAGGCGCGGCAGGATCGGGAGAGTGTCGCGAGTGCGCATGCCCGACTCGTTCTCCTCCTGGCGAGTGCGTGGGCGCTCGCGTAATTGCGTGCTCGCGAGATGCACGCGCCCGATCCTTCCCGAGAGACAAGAGTCAATTCTTTGTTCTCTCTCTCTCTCTCTCTCTCTCTCTCTCTCTCGACCCGGCGTCTCTCTTTCATCCGAGGACGAGCCAATATTCCGACAGATTCGTGACACACTCGCGACGAATCGCGGCCTCGATCGTCTTCCAACGGAAATCACCCGATACTCGTCAATTGCATTTTTTCATTCATTCACATTCAAGAGAAATGAAACAATTATACCGATTTATATTCCCAAACTTTGTAAAATATATAAGTGTACCTTGAAGACAAGAGTATAATATTTTTCCATATTTAAAAAATATTAAAAATGGAAAAAATTATATCGGTTTAAAAATATTTTTTAAAATATTTTTATATTTTTCGCTTAAGATCTTGTCGAGAAGAGGGCCCTTTGAAAATTATGTAATTTTACGTTCTTTTGTTTTTCAAAGACACCAATAACAATCCTATATTTAAAAAAGACATGAGATCTCTACAATTGATTCTTTGGAATAGAGGGCATTAACTTTTGGTTAATCTCTTCATTTAAAAAAAAATTCAACGTGCGCTGCTTTGGAAATAATGACCTTGATGTTTGAATCATTCATTTCGTCTTGCAAAAATTTTCAAGAATTACCTATTATGAAATCGATATCGTCGAGGACATGAAAATATATCGCCACTTGAAATTTTGAGATTTTCCTATTTTGATTCTCGAAAAATCAGGCTGGTGGTCCTCGAACACGCTAAATTTTCTCAGCTCAAGTGAAAAAGAATAGTTCAGGGATAGTAAACATTAAAAAAAAAAGAGAGAAAACTCGTTAGGCGTAAAGAGGAAAAAAAATTTTTAAATTTTCGTTAACCGCTCTGTTATTGTTTCCATGGTGATCATGGTAATTAGTGAAAAACCGAACAAGGTCTTGCTTGTTCGGTTTTATGACGA
>JAPYYW010000953.1:0-37071 GCA_030522545.1 Cremastinae sp. A BG-2022a
ACGAGTCAGCGAGCGCGAAGCGCGCACGGAGTGGGGGGCCATAAAAATCTTCCCCTTGGGGGCTTTTGCGTTCTTATTGAGGTAGTGAACTGTATATGGATATTAGGGTGGGTAAAAAAAGATGACTTTTTTGTTTCCTCCCTAAATAAATTTTACCCTGAATAAATATTTTGAAACAAAATATAAATGATATATATTCAAATATTTCGCGACGTTCGTAATTATAGAAAAAAGCGCCCTTTAACGACCCACAAAAATAAATATACTACATACTATAAAGGATAAGTGCACGAGAGCAAGGTGGTAGGACTCAGCTTCTCATGTAGATTTAGAAGCACAAGGTACATAAATTAACATTAAGCTCATATGTATGTGCATATACGAAGTAATTGAAGAGGGCGCGACAGAGTCTCACGACGTGCGCGTGCCGAAGACTGAAAGTCTAGAGCACTTTTTTTTTTTAATATAAAACAAAAAGTGAGAGAAAAAAATATGCTTGAAATAATTCCTTATTTTGGAGCCTCGTTTGACACGATATTGAATTCTTTACTCGAAAAGTAATCTGTCATTTATTGCTTCATTGAAATTCCACGCTCACTCGACGACATTAATATAGATTTTTTGAGCAACAAGCAAATAAAATGTAAAATAACGTGTACGGGCCTATCAGTGTTATTAACACCAAGGATTTAATCGCAAAGTATAAATAAAACACGCAAGGTTTATCAAGAATGCTCGCACTGGAGGAAAAAAGAGGTTCGTTAAGTAAGCATCATATATACACGATCGAGGGAACATTGTCCCGCGAGACATCGCTTTTCATTCTTGAGGTTATAGTGTGTAAGCCTGCGTGTGCTGTGCTCGAATAAACTTCAAAAGATAGAGGAAGAGAGAGAGAGAGACAGATGGACGAGGGGGGGGGGGGGGCGTGGAAAGAGATTATACGGATAAAAAAAAACAGAGTCGTTTCGTCCCACGAATGACACACGACGGGGAAGAGCTAGTTCGTGCGGTGCGAGATCTTTGCGAGAAACGCCCTGACGTGATTCTCAGAATTGGATCGGTGTCACGTTTCCCGGGCTTCATTCGTGATCGCAATGAATGGACCGAACCGGAAACTCCTCTAAATTTGTCCGTGCGAATAGAATAAAAAAAGAAAAAAAGCAACGAATTATATTTCTATCAATAATAAGACATATATATATATATACATATCCGGCTCGTTTTGAACAAATTCTATCGTAATTGCTTCTGACATATAGGCTCGCGCAATAATTATTATTTCTGATAATAGTAGTAATAATAATAATGACAATAATATATAGTGATTAGATTGCGAGTGATTATATTCAACTATAGCAGGTTATAGAGTGCGTTCGGCGCTTCGCGCCCTCGCGGTAATAAACAAACTGATCTAAAATCCATCAGTTTTTTTGGATTTTGCTTAATATAAATTGTGGAATTACGTTCCGAATAATTACCATTTTTGTTCTCTACGGAAAATGTCCGATTAAGTAGGCTCTTTTGGAATCGATAAACAAAAATTTCAAAAAATTTTGTGAATTCTTACTGGAGTTTTGTACACTGGGTTTTGTAGACTCATATTAAAAATTTAACTTGCAATATCTTTCTTTTTTCATGATGAAATCAACTTTATTAAGGGTGATTTTAAAGATTTTTGTAAAACAAAGGAAATGACGCAGGAATTACGTTAATACATCAATTATTTAAAAAGTTATGACGCCTTGAAGATTTTTGAAAATATTGAAAGGGGTATATAATAGTATATATCTTGAAAAATTCGCAAAATTTTTTGAATTTTTTTTTTTTTTCGATGTCAAGACCTTATTCGATCAGAAATTTCCCATAGATAATGAACATGAGAACGATCGAAAAATCACTTTATTGGCTTGTTCAATATGGATTCGTCGTGGATTTCCGTTCTCTTGAAAAAATCAACGGGTGATTTTGAAAGATTTTTTTCAAAATGTAGAGAATGGCGCTAGAATTATGTTAATATATATGAATTTTCAAATGTTCCTTTTCCGCTATAATTTCGGAATAAAAAGTATACATCAACATTGTTCTGTTGAAATGCAATGTCAAGTGAAAATTTCAAGTCAATCCGCATCGTCTAGTTTCCGAGTTTTCGGAATACAAATATTATACGGAAGCTAAATTTTTATAAATAAGATGATCTTCTCACAAGTTCGTCGACTTGGAAGTGAAAATTTTATACCATCCCAATATTTTGTGGATATTCTAAATATTTTCTGACATAAAAACCTTGTCCTGACAATAATAACGCATGTACAATAAAAAATATCGGGCCATTCTCAATAAGTGATGCTTGAGAATGCCAATGTGGCAATTCATTTTTATTTATATATAGAAGATAGAATAGATATAATGGATATGTGCGTGAAGAATAAAATATAGAAATACAGGAATATATATAATAAAAGGTGATTAAATGTACATAACAAGATATGCACATATGTTATATATATATATATATGTATAGTAGAGCAGATGCCCGGGTAGAATAAGTCGGAATGCGGTATTTTTCGCTGAAGGTAACGGAGAAATCTTCCCGATCGTCGTGGTATTGTACATATATTGTAGCCTGTTTATGGATGGGGAGAAGATTGCATGTACGTGGGAGTTTGTTGGTTTGGCGTTGGTTTGAGGGGAGCGTGAAATAACGTGGAAGACAGGCGGCCGAAGCCTCACGGGAATTGTCGAGATCGGCCGAGACGGTAAGAGCCGGTAATCGACATGCGGCAATCGCGCACCGCGCTTCACCAAAGCCGGGCATATCGCTCCTTCCGAGCTGCTTCTACCACGCTCACGCCCCATCTCCCGCCTTCTTCTTCTTCTTCTTCTTCTTCTCCCATTATATACTTTCTTCTACTTTTTTTTTGTCTCTCTCTTCCCGCATTTTTTCTTTTCCGTACGTCGCTCATCCAAGCCGACCTCGCGCTGCTTCCTCTTATTTCCTCTAAAAACATATATTATTCCCAATATTAAAACCTCTATCAAATATTATACCCGCATCCAAAAATAAGTGCGAACGCAATACCAAATAATTGTACATTTTTTATTTGTACATCAGATGCGATCGGAAGTGAACGCGAGTGTGTTGTTTTCTCTCTCTCTTTTTTTTTCTTCGACAATCGAACTTAAAGTGCGATCCGAGTGAAAAAAATAACAATTTTACGTGTCGAGAGACAAAAAAATAAGTGTGTTGTGTGTGTGTTTTTATCTGTGCGCCGCCCGTGTGTGGTAGATCCGAGTTAATGGTGCGGCGGGGATATAGATGGGGGAAAAAAATCGGAAGATGTGACAGATCGGTTGCAAGTGGGCATGCGCGCTCAACGCCGTTCCGCTCCACGATTATCTTGCGGAACCCAATACACTTCTTTTATTACCGCAAAGAGAAAATCATTTTTCAAAATAATCTCTCTTTTATCTCAATATTTCACATACTTTTTTCAAATTAATTAATTAAAATTCTTTTGTATATTTTTTAATCTCACATGCGGGTAAAACAATAATATAATTCTTACAATTGGAATATATTTTATTGGTGCGACAGCGACGAATTAAAAAAAAAAACACAACGACGATGCGCGGCTCGCACGATAATGTTGAAAAAATCTTGTAAAACTATAAAAGTAGCAAACGTATTTTTGCAGGAGTTATAATGGGTTAGAAAATAGTTGTAGGTATATCAAATCCGAGGATGAGCCTCGGCTCGCCAAGTTGGCGTGAAATCACTCGGCCCCGAAAGTACAGGTCGTTCCATGTCAATTATTCAAAACACTCGGCCTTATTGATCAACATTTTGCGATAATACACATCTTATTGATATTTCCACACGATTATTATGGGCTTTTTCATAAAAACATCAATTTCGAAATCTTTTGTGCATATGTGTTTTATTAATTCGGTATATTAATATAATTGATGGATTTATGAAAAGTTGGAGCGGCTCGTGCTCGTGAATCTCGCGGTACCGGTTCGTCCAGTGTATACTCTTACAAGTATACTAAATATGTTGTCGTAATACACAAACACACACAAAACTTTATGGTACATGCTCTTATGACGGTACACCGTAATTAAATCGTCGACGAGTCGAGTCGAGTCCCGATTAATTCATTCATTTTATGACCAAGGCGCATATTTCGCCAATCATTGAACCACCAAAAATTCATCTCTCGTTTAATTTTATTCCTTTATAAGAGCGAAAAGAAACTCTTCTTTTATATGTATCATCAGGAAATAGTAAACAAATTGTATTCATTTAACAATGAGTAATAATATGCAAAATTTTAACAAATTGGCTGACCATATGAATCTAAATAGTATATTGTTGAAAGAACAAAAGCTTCATATTTTCTAATACTTTTGTGTATTTTTGGACGATCCGTTGAGACCGAATATACTACTACTGGCGGTCTCAAAACGAGCGCGAGGATATGGAGAAAGAATGTTCTTTCATATATGTATGTATATTTCTCATCGTCATCGGGAGACGGGCGTAAAGCGAAAGGATTCGCTGGCTCGAGAACGCTGCTCCGTTATGAATAAACTCTTGGCGCACCGAGAGACAGAGAAAGCGAGAAGAAAAAAAGAAAGAAATAAAGAAAGAGAGAAAGAGCGAGAAAGATAGAAACATCCCGCCCCGCAGATATACGCATATATCTTGTATGTTCCGGAACGAAATTTCTCATGCTCTTTCTGTCCTCGTTGCGTTACTTGCGCCGTTTATAGCGCGCACGGGCCATTCTACACCAAATCATTCCTGGAAATAACACATTTTTTATATATATTATTTTTAAAGAAACGCATCGTTATATATTCATGCGCGTATATACTGACCGGGGATTCATTTAAACATTTTATCATTTCTTTATCGAGCAACCTATATATTATGTATATGTCATATACACGAGTGTAAATCCAGCACTGAACAATCGCATGTGAAAAAGTTGACTGATACATAATTCATATTGTTCAAAGCCTGCCCCCCCCCACCCACCCACCCCCGCGTATATTTGGATACCCGTGCTGATGCGTGCAGTATGTATTACAGAAAATCTATAAACTCGAAACCCATCGAGATGAAACGGAACTCCTGAATGACAAATCTTGCAAAAAATTATAATGCATTTAAATAATGTATTTCTTTAATATTGAAAAAAAATACATACATATATATATCTTCATAGAAAAAAAAATTAAAATTGCTTCTTGTATGTCAATAAATAATGGCTGAATTCTTTCTTAATTGAGATATTAGAGCAATTACTGCAATAAATATCAATCTCAGTAATTTAACGTACTCTCAATTTCATAAGTCTTGCCACATACATATGTGGGACATTGTAATTGTATACATATATGTATATAAAGCAGTGCAAATAAGACCGGCTATTTCTTCTTGACGCTGTTTAGTTTTCTTTCGAGCCTGCATCCATGACATTATTTTTGTTATCAATTAAATAGAATTTCATAATGCTGATAATGAAAATGTAAAAAAAAAAACATAATCGAGTACATAATCGAGATCCATTCATACGACAACTGATGCCGTTTGTCAATTCATAAATTAGATTTTAAAATAAATTGTCGCATTGACGCAGTCGCTTCGAAAGTTTTGCAATCGTCGTCGCAACAGATCGTTCATTTCGGCCGGTGCTCTCGTTACTCAATGTATACCCCCGACGTCTATTCGTTCACAAAGTGCCGAGCCTGTCTGCAATCGATCGATTTTGTAATGGCACTTTCGACGCATACGCGCTTTTCCATGCCCAATCGACCACGTGTCAAATATTTGATTTTTTATTTCGCCAAATTTTTTCACATAATACACATATCGCAAAGCACTTGTTCATTTTTTCCTTCAATTTTTATTTGGAAATAGATACTTATCAAAATTTCATAAATATTTAGCTTGAAAATCGAAATTTAACTATGTACGCATACTGTACAGGCGAGATACTAGCCGAAAGCTGTAAATAAGTTTTGTGAGAACGGTGAAGAAGACACGTTTAAGAATCTCACCGAGTTTATATTATAAAAATATATAAAAAGTAAAGGAGAAAAGAAATTCTTTTATTTTTTCGAAAAACGAAAAGTAGTACACTATATATGTGGAAGAATAATCATCAGGAGTCAGAGTGAAACATAAGATAAAATGAGAAAGAGAGTGAGAGAGTATATAGAATAAGGAAAAAGAATAGGAAATATAGTGTGGGGATGAAGCGATGAGACAAAGAAGTTGACTGTACAAACGTTATTTCCGCACACATGTAAATCATATAGTAGAGAGTGAATCCGCATACATTGATACACCACACGCCGTGAAAAAGAAATGCGATGAAAGATTCAACCACCCACGTATTCGCTCGCTCTTTCCACTTACACTGCCACACTCTTCGGAATCTTAATTACATCAAAGTATGAATGTCAGTTCAGCTGATGCGCCTCATCTCGTTCTCATATTCGAGTCGCGACTCTCACCAGGCGCTAAAATCATAATATTATTCATTTACCTCCATTCCATTATAAATATATTTCTTTTTACTTTTTAAGAAATAATTCATACAAGTTTTTCTCCTTTTCATATACGTAACACTGCAAATTTAAGTAATATTATATACTTTTTACACGCTCAATTGTGTTATTTTTCACTTTTACACACACGGAGAGAAAAAGTCGGAGCAAAATTACCATGCTGTCTCTATAAAGCTTGTGCAAACGACATGTATAGGAAATTTTCGGAAAAATCTTGGAAAAATTGCTCTAAAGCGTTAGACCAAATTCTTTTTTACCGTGCAGCACGGTAAAATTTCCTATACTTGTCGTTTGCACACGCTTTATAGAGATAGCATGGTAATTTTTCTCGGACTTTCTTTTCTCTTCGTGCAGTTAAAAGTTATTGAAAAAACAAAAAAAACAAAAGTTATAAAATAACATACTTTTTTAATGATCGTTCGGAAGATAAGTTTTGAGCAACCTTCCAATTTATTATCATCAACTGTCAGTGTATACTGATTCACATACATTCTCTTTATGCATTAACGAATTGAACGGAACATTTTATTAAATGATTTCGTTTCGCAGATGAACGCCCAACTATCCAGAAATAATTAATCATCGACGCAAAAGCCTGATTAATGCCAAAAAATTTTATTGATAATAATACGTATGTACATCAGATAAACCATATGAGGATTATGCTGAGGTATAAATTACTATAGGTGTGAAATTACTATATATACGAAGCTGCAAAAGCTGCTTTAAAGCTTGAACACTCGAGTGAAAGTAAACCAAAAGTGTACCGACTGTGATAAAGCATATATGTATACAATAGGATTATCTCAAAAACGAAACTGCATAATTTATGTGATATATAAATGTTAAAAGTGATATAATAAATTATATTAATTTGAACCGAAAGTGATACTTTGAGGCTCTTGCATAACTGAGCGCAAATAAAAAAAGTTTTATTAAACGTGAAAAAAAATGTGTTTATAAAAGAGAGTTGATAAACGGTGAATATATACTGTTCATTAAGTTTACACACATATAGCGTATAATAATAATAATAATAATAACAACAACTATGTGTCAGAGTGAGATAATATACATATTCATTTTCGATATACGCATATATATTATACAGAGTTCGAATAGTGTATAATTACATATGCAATAGCACCGATATATAATCGTTTATCCCAAAACTTTTCTGTCCTCTCGAATTGTGAATATTTGCATTTTTTTATTCTTTCAATACATAAGACGTGAATTAAAACGAGTCTTAAATATGGATGTGGTGAAAAGTGCGACTATCGAGAGGCTATCGCGTCAGAGTATCGCGATTAATGATCACGGCGGTAACGATAAGGAGGAAAAGGACGACGATTTTGATCGTAATTCCCTCAAAATGGATCTGTCAATGGGAGAACAATTTTACTACGAAATTATATCATCGTTCGAGCAAGAAGAGGTATTTTATTTTACAAACAAATAGTATGCTAAAAACACATATAATTGATTAACTATTACATACGCTCAACAAATTTTCAGCATATTTGTGCCTTTTTCTCTTTCTCTCAACCCAGAAACTGTAAATTGAAACTCTCCAACGTGTCAAATCTCTCATCACGCCTGAAATTATGATTCATCGCGTTTCCATTCGCTTTTACCGTGCGAAAAGAATGCAAGTGCATTAGCTCATTTTTTTTTCTTTTCAACAGCGCTATTGTTTTCGCCGTACATTGACATTCAAAACCGAAACGTGACTGTGCACTCGGAATTTAACTGACACTGCAAATAATGCAGGCTCCGAGAACGGAACTCGGTTTTTATTTTTATTCTTTTATATATTCACTCGCTATATACTAGAAAATTCATTTTCACCGATGCGGTGTCAATACAATTTATCGAAGAATTTTGGAATGTTATTCATATTTGAACATTTTTAAATGAAATATAGTATATATACGCGAAAATAATATATGGCTATCAGTATAAACTGCAATACATACGAGGATATTTTCTACGACAATTATAGACTGTAGACAATTCGTAATATGTGTCGTGCACGACGGACCGTATAGGAACAGCGGTCTGTTCCCTTTTCTTTAGTAGAGACAAAAAGGTGAATAATAAAGTGTATAATAATGAAATAACCGCTGCATCGATCAAGTTGCCTGAAGAACGACATAACGAGACTACCACAAAAACCACATGCACAGTCTCCGGAACACGTTGACTCAATTTATACTCCTCTCGTTTCTTTTTTTCACAAAACTCTCTCTCTCTCTCTCTCTCTCTCTATACGTGCTATACGCAAGGGATTACACCCTGGTATACGAATAAAGTATCTATCAATCTATCTCCCTTTCTCCGAAAAATATTCATTATCGTCTTCATATTAATTTTTTATTAACTTTTTTAGTATACATTTGAAATAAAATAGTAAAGTATGCATTGAAAAAATGTTATATATATATGTATACTATATTATATTCACAATTAATTTTTTGATGTTTTATAAACGAGAAATTATATTGCTTTTCTTATCTGTTTTTTTTCCTATATATGTATAAATCTTCCTACATAAATCACAAGTGGCCCTTAAGATAACATATGCCCCACAAAATCATCATTATGTCTTGTCGATGGCGATAATGAGGAAATCCGAGAATGGTACCGGATGACGAATATAAAACCATCGCCAGATCTTCCCACTCGTATTTCATTACACTTTTCTTGTGCACCCATCAGCACATTTCAGGGATAAACACGACTGAAGACTAAGTATTTTCTTGAAGTTAAAAAATTTCATTTTCTTCTTAACGATTACTACATCAGGCAATGCATATAATGCATGTGCGCGCGCGCACACACACACAAACATAAAAAATCATTGACGTATATATTAAATAGCGTTTTTTCCATGCACATCGCTCACTACACCAGCTTCAAATGTACACTTGCTTGCTTCATTTCTGCTGCAAATAACTATATACACGTGCACACGTATGCGTACGACGAAAAGCTTTTGTGCATGCCTAATGTGCTGAGACAACAATAATACGCATGACAAAAACACAATGGTTATTCTGAACGAAATCAAATCGTTCCTCATCACATGGAAAAAAAAGATTTATAAAAATGCACGTTTTCCTTTTCTTTCGACTAATAATATTAGTACTATATATGAAAAACGTGCAATATTTAAAAAATGAAATTTATTGTAGAAAAGAAAAATGAATAGAGAATTATTCAAAGTAGAATTGCCCGTATATAGTAGAATATGCCTGTCTCTTGGCGCCAGCAGAGGCGGACAACAGATTCCCAATGGAATTTCCAACTCTCCCTCCGGCATGACTCCATCATTTTCGTAGTCGTCGTTGTAATCCGTCTCTCTTTTCCCTCTCTCCGCCGGGCGGAATGTAATTTAGCATCGCAATTGTTCCTGCATAATTGTTATAATTAGGGTCGTACGAAAGGTCCCTTCTCTCCTCTTGTTCCTCTCGCGCGTGTAGTCAGCAGTGTTCAAATAGTTCATCATATATACCTGCTGTCTTATCAAGATTCTTCATTTTTCTCATTTTTATAGTATTTTGTATTGAAACGTTTCATTTACTCGTATTAAGCTGTATTTTTGAGTCCGTCGTCACACTTGTATGAAAACATAATGAAACGCCGAGACGCGAATGACTACCGAAAAACATTTTTATCAAAATATTCCAAAGCACGAACAGCGCGAAATATACGACAGGAGTGAACGAAAATATTTTAGGGTGAATGCAGATTCAGCGAAGAACAAATCCGATATGTCTGCCCTCAGTATAGTGAACGCGTTTGCTCTGCTCAGCTTTGCTCTCTCTCTCTCTCTCTCTCTGGCCAAAACGCTTCCCAGAAATTCGTTGACGATGACAAATCACTCCTGTCTGCGAATAGCAAGATTATTCTCGAGAAATGCGACCAGAGGGTTCTCTTGAAAAATATTCAAAAAATTATTCTTAATCTTAGAATATATAGCAACAAAAGATATGGAATATATCACGGAAATATGTAACTTTAAATATTTTCAATACTCAAGTATTAAAACATTTTCCAGTCATGCGTAACTCATCATTCATATACACGTATATGAGTCCTCAATAAAATAAGATACAATTGATTCCTTTTGTACAAAGTATCTCATATGTGTATTCGAAATAAAATATCTACATTTATGAAGTCTTGTTTCTAAAACTCAATTATGACCATTTGTAGCAAAAGTATATTAACCATTCATTCTAATCGCGGCGCGTTAAAATCGTAAGACTTGAAAAATATTTCACTGAGCAGATAACAATATACTATATACAATGCGCGTTTGCACATTCTAGAAATTCGATATTCGTGAGATTGCATCGAGGTTTTTCCTTTTGAAAAAATAAAACAAAGGATAAACAAACAGCGTAATATATAAGCCACATATATGTTTTATGGCATGTATAAATATTAAAAATTATATTTTTAATGAAAGAAAAACGTGTTAAATATATTTGTCAGATATATTTTAACACCGCGTAAAATGAGTGAATGGAAGAGATTCTATCTTGAAAAAGAAGTATAGAATAATTAAAAAAGGGTTAATATATATGCGATAAAAAAAGAATAAGATGCGGAACGACGAGTAAATTTAAGTGCAGAGGCGTGCGATATTTCTTGAAACATATATATAAATACTGATGGGTAGGTGAGAATTTTCGTTGGAACATCCGGCGAGGCAGACGGGTCTCGTTTACTCTAATGTGGAAAATAGTACCGGAAATCTCCGAGCTGGCGAAAAGGAAAAGCTCGATCGCGTCTCGGGAGAATGTAAGAGGTCTCCTCTCTCCTCCTCCCTGACGACTATTTCCATTAGCCTCCTCGCTCTCCTTTCTTTATTCTGTCTCTTCATATTCTCGTTTTTTTCACATGACGCAGAGAGGTTTGAGGCCCACTAAGTGCGCGCAGAAATCTCGACGTTTTCGCGAGAAGTCAGCCGACGAGAGACCGCCGGGCGCTCGCGATAACTATGTCAGTCAATCATCAATTCGTATATTATACATACTCTATACATATATTATAGAGTGTCCACAAATGAAACTTCTCGAGTACACGTTTTTTTCTTCGTTTCTCTTTCTACTCTCGCTTTTGCTGCTTTTATATTTGATTCTTACCAAAATTAAACCGCAAACACATGTGCGTATACGTTCAAAACTGGAAAATACATGCATATGTATGGACATACATATGATTTTGGCAAGCGCAAAGGACGAGAGAGAGAGAGAGAGATAAAGCGAGTCACCTCGTTATTGGCGCACGATCTGAGCGTGTCTGCGCAAACTATTTTCACACACTATACTCGCACCGCGATCGTAGCGTGAAAAGTATTAAATTTCCAGCTTCGCATCATCAGACGCACGAAAGAGCTATTCACAGAGCAATTTTTTGCCTACCCCGTCGAGATTTTGCCTGTACACGACGCGGCGCGAGCACATTCGCTCAAGCAGTCATTGTGTCATATTATTCCTTTTAAATATACCAAAATATATAGATATACATCAACATTTATTTCAGCAACTGTATGCTTTTCTATATTAAAAAAGACATGAGGCCTCTAATAGATTCATCGGAATAGAGCGTGTATTATGCGGAGCGCCCTATAAAGCTAATTTCGTCAAGAGAAAGGTAAGACATTGAAAATTGAAATTTTCATGGGACCCCGCGACCCAGTGTGACTGGCCAAATTTTTTGAAATTTTTTAAATTCGATTTTAAGAGCCTATTCGATCGGAAATTTCCCGTAAATAACGAAAATAATCATTATTCGGGACGAAATCCATGAATTCATATTGAATGAGCCAAAAAATTGACTTTTGGATTAGTTTTATCAATTTTTCAATATGAATTCTTGAATTGCACCCCGTATAAGTAATATTTTTGTTATCTGCAAGAAATTTCGCCATGAAATATTCTGTTTTAAAAAAGACATGAAATTCATAATCAATTTATAGAGCGCATTATACGAAATTGTATGAAGTATACGCTTAGAAGAATTGTAAAACATCAATTCAAACATGTTGAAACGAAAAAAGCGGCCGCGTTGCTGCTCGTTTTTTAAAATTACAGATAAATTTGAAAATCATGAAAAATAATATGTAAAATTTGTCGTTGAATATGTGTTATACACATGCATGGATGTAAAAAATTCTCGAGTGTTTGCATGAAAATCGCGGAATGCTTGCTAAAAAATAACGATTGGCCGACGCGTGTTTCTTCTCATTTTTCTCGCGCGAATAATCAATGTGACATCGCATTTGCTATATATTCATTTTCGCGAGAAATATAACACACACACACACACACCCCCACAGACTTTTTATACATGTTCATATTTACCAGATTAATAATATGTGCTGTATGTATAATTATAAATAAAAAACACTCTATCGAAAGTCTAGCTCCGATTCGCCAAGGATAATAAAAGTATAGAGGTTTTTATGTATAACGTGTGATGTTGTGTTTTCTGGAGATAATAAGGCGAGAGTGGGGATGCTGGGGCATTTAATCGTCATGAGAGGTTATTTACATTTGTGCGCCGGGCAGAGAAGAGGGCAGTGTTAATGTCCTGCTGGCCTGCTTAAACTATTAGTATACACGTATATACTCTGGGGCATTAGCGATTGCGGGCTCTCGCGATACAGAGAGTATAGAGCTCCCTCCCTCCCTCCCTCCCTCCCTCCGCATTCAATCTTTCCTCTATGCTCCTGATGGCACACGCAACTGTGCATATCAGTCCGCCGCGTCGTCCAGCCTCCTCGACTCCGATTCTCCGGCGGAGCACGTATTTACACCTGGACTCTGAATCGATACTATCACGGAAATTGACCTCTCTGCGCCGCGCGTTATACCCCGCCACCCGCCGCGCCTCCTAATCTAATTTCCAACGAATCGAGATTCACGATACGTAAGCTATTAAACCGAGCCTCCATGTCGACTCTCCAATATACAGTATATAGTAGTATACACTCTCTTGTTCGAATACTACCTATAATATATACGCTATATACATATACTATCTATATACATTTCATATCTATTAAGGATCCTGACTTTGAATTTCCATCCTGCCTAATATTAAGTAACATACATACATATTATCATTTTTTTTTCTTTATTCCGAAATGTATAAAATTTTTATGAGCATAATAGGTCCGTACACAGCATTATTTTATTCATTAAAAAAATAAAAGTTTGCGCGAAACGTGGCGTGTTAGCGCATGTTTGCGCTCGATTCGATTCGCCTCCACTATCCTTTGTGAATCTTTTATTGGGCAACGGTCCAGACATAATGACATTTATCGAACCGGTTAAACTCGTAATAGTATATAGTTCCAACAATTTTTCAGTCGGGCATCGATTAAATTCTCCAATGTATGATTTTATTTTCCTAACTATATACGAAGTGTACGTATATGAGAACGAAGCAAATGTGGAGACAACATTTTTTCAAATAAACACCACATATTTTATTCCAATTCCTAAAATAAAAATAAAAATATCCTTCCTCAAGAATATCTGTGTGAAAAAAAAAATAATCGCGTTTTTTTCCGGGGTTCTCAATGATTTAAAAAAAAAGTGTAAATCGACCTGGAGGGTTGCGAGAAACAAGATACATCTTTTATCTCGGCCGTTCTCCCTTATCCACGCGGTTTTTATTCTTCTCGCTTGTTATATACCGCAGGTAAACTTCAGCCGTCTAAAAGGTTTGTTTCCTCTTGTCTCGGATAATCGCGAGAAGCGGACCGAGATGGAGCTGTCTTTTATCGGAAAACGTGTCTCGACCTCATCGTCCTCCCTCGTTGGCTTTTAAAGTTTCGGAAATAGGGAAGAAAGAAGTAAAAAAAAAGTGGAATCTCGGGTATATTTTTTCTTTCGCTATCTCCACGAGATAATAAGACTTTATACTATTTACTTCTGATTATTTTTTAACGGCTTTTCTCTCATCTTTTCCTCATTTTTTCTCAGAGATATTAAAAAGCGTATAATTCGCAAAATATTTCCGCATACTCTGCGCGTAATATCAATAAAAAAAACTGTAAAAAGTATTGAAAATAAGAAAAAAAATTGAAACCGTATAATGGCTGTAATGAGTCTCCGAGAATAAAGTGCACTCGGGTTCCCTCGTCGACATCAGCTAAATCCTTTTGACAGCGACATTTGTTTTTATTTCATCGAATGTAGAGGGCATTCCATCCTGACCTGTATATTTTTTTTAATTTTTCATCTTAAAAATGTCATCTGCTCGATTTTTAAATTAATCTTTTATTCGATAATTATACATTTTTAATTGCTCTATTATGAAAAATATTTATTGATGGTGAGTATGGAAAAATAAAAATAAGAAAAAAATGATCAAGTTGTCGAGAAATGTCTCGTATGCACGAGATTTATATAAAAAGTAAGGAAGAACGTGGGCTTCGCACCGAAGCACTTGCTTCTCGATCAGAGTGTTGGAAGATAATGCGTTTTTTTCACCGCGACCACGACGACGACGACGACGACGACGACAAGAACGCCGGGAGCTCGTAAAGTCGACGTAATCCTTTTTATACTCGTGATCCGCCGTTTGAAGCTCTATCCTCGCGCCTTTCACTCAATGGAACCCAAAAATTTGATCGATTCAACTCGACGATTCGCGCAATGTTGGATTTAATAATAATTTCGACAACGAAGGCGAAAATGGCAAAACCATCAATGAGGACAAAAATTTAGCATGAAAACTCATTCAGAACCTTTGATTATTTTTCTAAATATATATATTAAATGGAAAAATTTCATGTGTATACTTATACCGACATCCATATATTAATTATTATATCGATAAAGCAATATATAAATACACGAACTAGATTTCCATTTCCGTTTCCATTTTTAAACGTCGTTGATGCACTCTTTGCTGACACTTATTCACGAGAATTGACGGACCTACTATGAAAGCACGCTCCCTCACTTTCCGAGCACACTCATCATTTCTTCTATTTTTCTTTTTTCCGGACACAATCTTTTTCACTCTATACACGCCACTGAAAGCCTCCGATCAATTTCTAACCATACATAAATTGAATTTACGATGCTTCTCGTTCTTCATCTTTTTCATTACTCTTGATCAATCTTATACATTTTTTTCTCTTTTCCCCGGACAATTATATATGTATTTATATTGCTGATGATTAAAAAATATATAACATTAAAATAAATAAAAAATGATGTGTTTTGATAAATGATTAAATGGATACTTCATCGTCGAAATAAGATGTTATTTATTGAAAATAATGTAAATGAGATGTATGAATAGCTCTTTTATCGATAAATATAATCTGCGGGTATGTCTATTATTCTGTGATGTTATTGGGCATAATGGATGCGGAGTGGACGTTTCTTCGGTTGGTCTATCCATTTCAGTCTCAGTGACAAAAGACCTTTTCCTTTGAAGGGAACAAGAGGATTATGATTTTCTCCCGCATTAGCAGACAAAAACATTCCAATAAGGTTAAGGTCTAGTGCACTCGAGAGTTGCGAACTCGAGGGGTTTATTATAGACTCGCGTGTGGCATTTCGCCAGAAACATTTTCACAGTGGGCGCTATACCATATTATTCTCTACTCTTCCCCAACTCTTATTTATATATTTTTCTTTTCATCTGCTCTCTCTCTCTTTCTCTCTCTCTCTCTCTCTCTCTCTTCTACATTTCACATATATTATTTCAACCGCGAAAACCCAAACTTTTTTTACTCGCTATTTCTCCTGATAATTCATTCATCTTTTCGTCTCGCGCTCCAAAGATTTAGAGAGAAAAAAAAGAGAGACTGGACACACTTCTCCAAGCTGCGTCTGACAGCTATTTTTGGATCCACGTTGAGACCCGAAATTCTTGCATGAACCGCCTTGGTATCACCTCGTTGGAAAGCAGGTTCTCCCGCGAGGACAATGTCCTTGTCGCAAAAAATCCAAACTAACCGTTAGCTACGAGCATAAAAAAAGAAAGAATTTCGTATCTCTCAATACATTTACTAACCTGATGTATATTGAACCAGAAATTAGTGACGATGCCTTTTTTATAGACAAATTTGAAGCTCGATCCTTTATCTAATTATCGAATGAAGTCTCGAAATGAAATAACCAATTGTGAGGGGAAAAAAAATGGGGAAACGGGGGAAAGAGAAGAGAGTCTCGTTCAGCGTCGAACAATTAATTAATCTTTAGTAAATTCTACGAAGAAGGAAAAGGATGTGTGTGTGTGTGTGTGTGGGCTTGCATCTCGTACTGCGTTGAATGTGTTAGAGAAACGAGAAGGAGTGGGCTACGAGTTAACTTTAATTGCCACCACGGTCACGTTGTAAATGACATCGCAGACATAACTTGCTTCGTTTCCTCTATTCCTTCGCGCAATTGTGTTTCGTTTTTCATAATCGATTATTCCAAAGATTTGACTAATAGTGCCAAGTAGAATTTTTCTGTTAACTTTAGTTTTTATTTCTTTGAAAAATAAGAAAAATAAATATAACTATACATAAATAATGTTTCATTTATATATATATTTATTTGGAATGAAAAAGTATTTAAATAAATAGAAAGAAGAAATGGGGGGAGGGGGAGGGAGATGTTGAACAGGGAAAAAGTGGAGTGCGATCTGTGACCGTAGATAATTGAGCACAATTATTTGACACGAGGCGAGGTCATACGACGCGAGTCTTGGTGATACGCGTTTGGGGTCTGCCGCATTCTCGCTCGCGAATGGATTAAGATCGTTAACGGGGATCGCGACCTCTTGGATCTTCGAGATAAGCCATTTAAAGCAATGCCCGAGGCTTCCACCGGACATCCTATACTTTCATTTAATAAATATGTATATAGCTTAGAGGACGGTAAATGTTCAAGTACCTATATAATGGAATAAAAAAAAACGTTTAATAATGTTGTTGCAGAAAATGTGCGTTTTCCAAAAAGCGTTGGAGGACTTGTCCTCTCGAATGGCCGGAGCCGAAGCGATTCAGAATGGTTGGCAACATCCCACCGATCCACCAGAGGCCGCTGAAATGCTCGAGCAGTTGCAAAAATTTGGTGACAGATTGGGTCCGATTCAGAGAAACATCGAGGAGGCGAACGATCAGGCCAGTCTCTTTGCCAACAGCAGTGTCATCGTCTCACACGCTTTACTCGCCAAACTTGAGGATCTAAACACGAGGTTTAACATAACGAAATAAACAAGAGAATAAAGTGCGAAAGAAAGGATTGAAATGAGGAATAATATGTTATTGCAGATGGAAAATACTTCAGGTGGCGGTCGACGAGCGTTACAAGTTGTTGAGTGGTTTTGGAAAGGACGGCAGCACACCGGGCAGCCAAGCATTTCTCGCTGGCAGTGTCGAGCCACCGTGGGAGAGGGCACTCACACCGGCCAAAGTGCCTTACTATATAAAGTACGTTTTCATTTAATCAATTAACTCTTTATTCGTTTCGCCTATTCGATGTCATTTAAATCCTTTTTATTCGTGCTTTTCAGTCACCAATTGGAAACTACTCACTGGGATCACCCAAAAATGATCGAACTCATGTCATCCCTGGCTGACTTGAACGAGGTTCGATTTTCTGCCTACAGGACAGCAATGAAGCTGAGAACTGTACAAAAACGATTATGCTGCAAGTATCGCAATAATTCAAATATTATTCTCTATTTTTACCAATGTGTATATTAAAGTGTATTTTTGTTTATCTATTTCTCTTATATTATAAATAGTGGATCTTCTGAGCCTATCCTCGGCTCTGGAACAATTTGATTCTCACGGGTTGAGAGCCCAGAATGATAAACTTATCGATATACCCGACATGGTCACCGTACTAACATCTCTCTACGAAGTTATAGCGGCTGACAATCCAACTCAGGTTACCGTACCATTATGCATAGACCTAGCTATTAATTGGCTACTCAATGTCTACGATAGGTGAGTCGATGAGACCAATTACAAGTCAAGTCCAAATAATTGTTTTTTACATCAATCTCTCTTTCCCTTATTTTTCCAGTCAACGAACCGGACAAATCCGCGTACTCTCCTTTAAGGTGGGACTCGTTTTGCTCTGTAAGGGTCATCTTGAAGAAAAATACAGATGTGAGTTTAGAATTGGAAAAAGTGAGGATAAAAGTAAACGATTCGGATGGAAAAAGTCAACTTTTTGTCTTTTTCAACTTTTAGATCTATTCCGACTGATCGCAGATCCTAACAGATTAGTTGACCAAAGAAAGCTTGGATTATTGTTGCACGACTGCATTCAAGTACCGAGACAATTGGGCGAAGTTGCGGCATTCGGCGGCTCGAATATCGAGCCGAGTGTGAGAAGTTGCTTCGAGAAAGCTGGCAAGGATAAAAACGAAATCGAGGCTGTGCACTTTCTTAGCTGGTTGCAGCAAGAGCCTCAGAGCATGGTCTGGTTACCAGTTCTTCATAGACTGTCTGCAGCTGAAGGAGCGAAGCATCAGGCCAAGTGTAATATTTGCAAGGAATACCCGATCGTTGGCTTTAGGTAACTTATTTCAGAATAAAATATAATAAATGGGGATAGCAGATCGACCATGTGACTGACTTGTTTGTATACGATTTATTTAGATATCGCTGTCTAAAATGTTTCAACTTCGACATGTGTCAAAGCTGCTTCTTCTCCGGTCGCAAAGCAAAGAATCACAAATTGACACATCCGATGCAAGAATATTGCACGGCGACGACTTCGGGGGAGGACGTCAGGGACTTTACGAGAGCTCTGAGAAACAAATTCAAATCGAAGCGTTACTTCAAGAAGCATCCGAGAGTCGGATATCTTCCCGTGCAGACTGTTTTGGAAGGGGACGCTCTGGAGAGCCCTGCTCCGTCACCGCAGCATAGCTCGCTCAGTCAAGATATGCACTCGCGTTTGGAGATGTACGCCTCGAGACTGGCCGAGGTCGAGCTCTCGAGAACGAGAAGCAACTCGACCCCCGATAGTGACGACGAGCATCAGCTCATTGCTCACTACTGTCAGAGTTTAAATGGAGGAGACAATATCAACGTTCCGAGGAGCCCAGTTCAAGTAATGGCTGCGATTGACGCCGAGCAGAGGGAAGAACTCGAAGCGTTGATTCGCGACCTCGAAGAGGAAAACGCGACCCTTCAGGCAGAGTACGAAAGACTAAGATCCAATAAGCAAACACCGGGCTCGACGCCCGAAGACGGCCACGGTACTAGACAACCCGATTGCGACATGATTGCAGAAGCTAAACTCTTGCGTCAGCACAAGGGAAGATTAGAAGCGCGTATGCAAATTCTCGAAGATCATAATCGACAATTGGAAGCCCAGCTACAGAGACTCAGGCAACTTTTGGATGAGGTTACTTTCCCAAGCTTCTTACCTCTTTGCAAACTCTTGGATTCATTATATATTCATTCAATAACTTTTTTTAGCCAAATGCTTCCTCGCCATCCAAAACCGGTACTCTGCAGACAAGGAGTGTAACGGCCTCTCAATTAGCAACTGATTCACCAGCAAAAATGAACGGTCACTATCACGACACGCCTGGTAAATCATTGATGGCTTTTCTTAAAAAAAAAAAAAAGAAAAAAAAAAAGATAAGAATTTCATTATTCACATCATTATTCATTTATTTTCACATTTTGTCCTGCTTTTGGTTTTATTTCTTTTTCATTTTCTTAATCTAACGAATGGTGACAGTTATAGAAATATAAAATGCACAAAAATGGAATAAAAATAAATGGGTCCGTGGGCGTTTAGGTGGAGGAGGCTCGGGTGAAGGCGGCAGAGTTGGAAGTCTAGAAAGGCCGCCACCCCCGCCGCATTCTCACAGCGTAACTCATAACGTGGGCAATCTTTTGCACATGGCAGGTTCGTCCATCCTCTCATTACGAAAGCCAAACCCATTTACATTATTTAACCCTTAAAAATATCACGAGATCATCCAAGTTATGCTCAATTTTGTTTAAACCGTCCCTCTCTGTTCTCAAATTGCTAACTTTGCATGAAAATTAATCCAATTTCTAACTCTATTGTTGCTTCGCTTGTGCGTACGCCAGGATGGATGTAAACGGTGAGCAACGTCGCGTCATTTTGCCTGTCACGTCGATAAATGCTTAACAAAAGTATGCTGCAACTTGATAAAAGTTTAATTTCTAAAATGCATAATTATAATACTCATCGCAGATGACCTGGGAAAGGCGGTTGGTGAATTAGTTACTGTCATGACCACCGAGGATTCAACCAAGACAAACGGCCAGAGAGCACCACCCCCGGCATTCAACTGATCGTGAAACATATCACGAGAACCAAGCCCGAAATTCCAAAAGAACATCAAGAGTGAAAGAAAAAAATTAATTGGGAATTATGAATCATCGAGTTTGAACAAATATTTCAATCGGTGATCAACAAAAAGTCTGGCTCTGAAAGCATATCAGCGATAAATACATGATACATCTACATACAGGACAAACAACAAAGTTACGTGAGAGATAGTTGCGCGAATGCCGAGACAGGTAACCAATCGAGGTGGTACTTGAGTATTTTATAAGATTTGATATTTGCCATTGTGTAGCTAAAACGAGAGAAAAAAAAACATTTTAACAATAGAAAAAAAATTCACGTTGAATCGATCGAAAATAACAAAAGACACGGCGAGGCAGATTATTAAAATAATAATCAATTAATCAATTACGGAAAAAAGTATGATTTGGCTTCGCCGGTTCCCAGAGTATTATAAACACTTGAATTACGTTATATTGACTCGTCATATCACGAAAGAAGAAAAGAGAACAATATACAAAAATTGAATTGTTATGCTTGCTAGCTATTATACACACACACACACACATATATATATATATACAAATATTTAAAAACGAACAAATACAGAGGATATGTCGAATTAAAAAAAAATATATATATATGAGGACTGAAAAGGGAGACGAAAATGTCGAGAAAGGAAAAGAAGAAGAAGAAGAAGAAGAAGAATTGCATGCGCAGCAATGTATCAAATTGCATAATCCATAGAGCATATAGAATATAAAGTAAATTTTACATTCACTTAATTATGTTCACTGCCAGTGACGATTCCTCGAACGCACAGAGACCCAACACGAAACCAGAAGAAAAATCGAAGGAGTAAACGCGCAAATATTGCGAGCTGCGAGTACACACAAAAAAACATAAATACACACATATCAAGAGTCTGTTTTTGAAAAATCTGCGACTATTAAACGAATTTCATATCGATCTCTGCTCGACTGAGAGAGAAGAAGAAAATACGTCAGCTCTGTTGCAACGTTCAATCAAGAGCGATTTTTATATGATTCGATGATCGAAAAAAAGTGAAGAAGACAGAAGAGAGATGAAACGAATGAAGAAAAACGAAGACGAGGAACGAATCGCGCTGCACCCTCTTGTGCGACTTTCTCGTCATTCCCCATTTATTCCCCAATTCGCACAACGTTTCATATTTTTTTATAAACTTGAAGTAGGTTACTACTTATTTTTATTGAGTCGAAGGACTCTTTGCAGCGCGACGTATTGTTATTTACACGGTTTTTTTTTTAATTTCTCATATCAGAAATTCATGTAAAGTTTCGACAGGGGGGAAATTGACGAAAAAAAATTATTGAAAATTAAGATACCAGTGAGAAGTTACTTTGTATGCACCAAACTTGAAGATCAAAATGTTATCACTGTGTCAGGCCCTAAAAAAACTTGGCCTGTTCCCCCTGCGATCACATTATGTACATTTTAAACTATATTAAAATCCTGACCCCACCCACTCATTTTTCTTAACATCCCTTTGATTTACAAACTGTAGGCTGTATTCTCATATCATGTAATAAAGTTGTCTAGAAAATAATATTGTGACGATAAATTTGGGATTTTTATTTACTCTCCCCGATGAGTTATTATATTTAAATAATATAAAGCTAACGTCCGAATGTCGTGTTTAAACGCTCTAACCAGAGTATACGGTCCTAGGAGCTTCCCAGGGCGACAATACGCGTGTTGTTATTTGGACCTTTGGTATTGTCAATCGATAATTCTGTTCGCAATGGGTAACTAAACTGCGGGTGGTAACAGCTTTTGGAATTTTGTGTTTGCCGAAAGTTTTATCTTACCACAGTTGCTTCTTTTGAAAAACTTATCAACGACGGATAACCAGAATTAAATATATCCGTAGAGAAGAAATAGATGGCGTTCGAGTTCTAAAAAGAGACTTCCGATTACCAGTAGTGCAAACTCGATCGCGGAGCGAGGATGTTTTTTGGGTAAAATATTGTTTATTATTTTTTTGCACTCCAATAACATCGAAATAAATAATCTAAGAAATGATATCGAGCAACTTGGATAATTGATGACGAATCCAATGGGTCGTAACACATATTAAAACATGATGAGAAAAGCGATAATTTTTTTAAAATAGAGCGTTTTATTGAATCGTAAAGTGCAATCAGGTGGGTTGCACGTAACGAGGGTGGAGCTCGAGAAACTCGATAAACGCGCTACACTGACGGAGTACATTTATCGCGGAGAATCTTTATACGATTGACGCTTTCACTGGCAGCAGACATCGGGCCATTTCCGTGACTCAAGTCGAGCGAGATGAGTCCTTAAAAAAGAATTTCGTACGGGATAGCGAGCGATGAAAAAGTTCGTCACGTACGACCGATTTGGCGGTGAAAGTGCGATATCTTCCCGCCAATACGTGAATCCCTCAGGATGAAAATAAAGAGGAAACGAGGTTAAGTTCAAGAGCTCTATCCGCAGCCCGTGGGCTGCACACGTCTTTATATTGGAGACCTAAAGAGATGATGAGATAAAAGGGGAGACGAAGAACGAAGCCGCGTCGCGTGATTTCGGTTGAAAATCACGAAATAACTTTTTACGACGCATTTAATGTAATATTAATGACAGGCTTGCACGGGGAGAACTCTCCCGCGACATCAACAATTTAAGGCGCGAGCGGATCAAGTGATGCAATAACAGGACACATGCGCGCGTCGAGGAGGACGCTTATTATTCGGTGATAGTCTCGCGAGTTATTACCGTCCCCGTCGAGCCTCTCATTCATATCAATAATTATATAAAATTAATAAGAGACTCGAATAAGTCTCGCGCGCGCGCGCGCGTTATTAACCGAAGTGAGAGAGAAAATAAATAATAAATGAAAAGAGAAACGGGATCGCGAGGGCAGGACAGTGTTTGAACTCGCGCGGGAGGATTTCAGTGCAGTTTTATTCCCCATTTCATTTACGCTTCCACCGCGGCCTGCGCGCACACGACATTCATTTTTCCTTCGATTTGACGTTCGCGGAATAGCGATGGGGAAGCCCTTCGAGACGTCCGGGCAATTATATACTGTGTTACGGCCTGCGACTCGCTTTATCGTAAATCGTTACAACATGGCTGTTCAAACACGTTTCAATTGGAGTCGCGACAAGTTCGCCGCCATTAGTTTATTAATGCTCTCCCGCGGAGCATCAATTATACAAGCGGCGCTTCCTATTGGGCGCCCCGGTCGCGCGCTAATTCTTCCTTTATCTCGCACGCTACGCGCCGTTCGTTCGTTCGTTCGTTCGTTCGTCGTGACCCCACGGGAACTCAAATAATCGGCCGACAATTGAACGTTACCGCAATTCTTTATGTGAATCGATAACGAGTTTAAGCGCGACATTGAGCGAGACGACCAAGAATCCCCTCGATTGCAATAAAACTAAACGTTTCCGGACACTTTCGCGTGCTATTTCGTAATAAGAAATAAATAAGAATAAGTGCGATCGGGGGTTTCGGTGGGGGAAGAGCAATAAATTTATAGCATCAAACACAAACTCCGTGTAATTAGGTGCGGCGACATAAGTTGATAACTTTTCGAGAGAAATAAAATAACATCGGATCGAATTCTTTTCGCTCCCGCTTCCCTCCCCCCCCCCCCGGGCCCTCCCCGCGGAGTTCAACGTACAATCAACCGCCCGTTCGCGACTTTGTTTTTTTAACGCGATAGACTTGTTTTTCTCACCGTTTCATTTTCCTTCGATGACGCAGACACGTGTGTTAGGTTAATGTCAACGGCCCGAGCTTTACAATTCGACATATTTTTTTCGTTTGTCAGGTAAACGTTTAAGATACTTAAACTTTCCAAGGTTTCAACAACTTGATTTCTATTTTTAAAATATAGTATATTGAGGAAAAGATCTACGAATTGACGTTAGAATTGTTGCTCGATAGTTCAGCGATCCGAAATTCATCTTTCACGAAATATTTGTTGCAATTAGTACAAAAACGTTTAAACATATATACAGATGTCACAATACCTTTTTAAAAACAAAACAGAGTCTAATATTGAACGAGCTTCTCCCTAAAAAATTAGACAATGCCAAAAATACACTTTTATAAAATAAAAAAATAATAAGCTATCTTCTTTTATTATTTTTCATGTCATAGTTTTTTCTAATACTATTCAAGCAATACACAATTTAAATAATAATAAATAATTTATCTATAGATAAATTTTTATTAATATTTAAATTGTGCATTGCTTGAATTAGAATTTTATTTACACATTTTGTTATTATTTAAATTATGATTCGTTGTTGACATTAATTAATTAATTAATATCAATTTAATCAATTAAATAAAATAAATAATTGAAATTGAGAATAAATATTATGGTTTTCAAATATTCTATAATGAGATTTGAAAGCATTGGAATGTTTATTCTATAGAGATGCTGATCTTTGTCTCGGCAATAACAATTGTCATCGCTCGCCGGAGAAAGAGGAAAGGAGAGCCGAATTCCCCGGATTCGTGCCGAATGGTAATCGAGATCGATAATTGAGCGAAAGCGTAATCCGCATCGTGCGTCGTGCGTGTGGAGAGCGCGCACGAAGGACACGTGGACGCGCGCGTTGTTCCGCCGCATCGCCGAGAGAAGTGAAAGAAAGAAAACGGCAGGTGAAACGAGGAAACTTGCAGTAAGTTCTTTTCCCCTCTCAATTAAAATTGAAAAAAAAACACCAACAACGACGCACAAAATGAGAATTAAAAATAAGTAACATCGCGTACGCGCGCATTAAATTCAAAAAAATTGCAGATGCGACGACCGATATCGCGCCCTACTGGCTTTTTTTCGAACAAATCATTCTTTCAATTAATTTGATGCAGTTCGATCATCGATGCACGTTCTGCTAACTGTTCCCTTCAGAATTTTCTTTTGTTCCATTTCAAGATCTCATTCGATATTAAGACCTCTTTTGCTCCCACTGGATCTCATCGTAGTAGACCCATGTTAATCTTAATTTATTGCGATATCTTTCCTCTCTCTTGACGAAATCTTCAACTTTATTACGGGGTTATTTTTAAAGATTTTTACAAAACAAAGCTAACGGCCTCGGAATTACGGTATTAGATCAATTTTTTACAAAGTTATCACACCTTGAAGATTTTTGAAACAAATGGAAAGGGGCTACTTCAAAAATTCGCAAATTTTTTTTTTCAATTTTATAAGAGCCTATTCCCTCTGAAATTTCCCGTAGATAACGAAAATGCTACTTATTCGGGACGCAATCGCAGAGAATTCACATTGAAACAAATCAAAAAACTGATCCAAAAATCATTTCTTTGGTTTGTTCAATACAAAATCGATGAAAAATTTGTTTCAATTCGAAACGAAGTAATTCGGATTTTTGGTATGATTGAGCATGAGAAATGAGGCCATGCTTCTCGTTTTCGATATTTATTTATTTGCAACTGCGCGGGGTGTATACATATAAGGTAAACGTCCCAATAGTTGGACAGCTAATAAAGGTTTTCACACTTTATCTTGGTTTAAAAAATATTCAAACAAAAAAATCTGCTTCAAATTCACATCTTGATGACTATTGTTTAATATTTTAGTGATCAAAAATTCATTCAATGTGTTCATTTTATACAATATTTGTAGTAAATAAATACTTGAACGTTTGAATATGTTGAATGCCCCAATAGTTGGACAGAAAATCGAGCCTGTCTCTAAGGTTGAGCGAGTTTCTTCCAATAAATGAACGTTATGAAAAATAAACTTCATTGTATATGAAAAATAATCCATATGATTTTATTGATAAAATAAAAAATAGTAATATTAAAAATAATATAGCAAAACTATTGGGACGTTTACCTTTTATCAGTGTGTCGTCAGGATCCCTGGTAATCGAGACGAAAAATCAATGGGAAGAAGTGTGTATGCGGACCCACGGGTATAACGGTGGCAAATCAAACATCGCCTGAACAAACGAGCGGTCGCGTGAGCCGAAAAACAATACCCCATTTATCCTCCAAGTCAGAACAAACACGTACTAGAAGCGACCGCGAACTGCGCTGAAAAAAAAAAATGATGAAAAAAGTAAGAGCAAACATTTTCATTCCACTGTTTGCAAGTTCTCGTGCAACCGCCGACGATAATAATTTTCACAAAAAAAGAAAAGATAAAACGGTAAAAAAATCCAGATCAATCGGTCGAACGTCGCGAGTCCTGGCACATTTTTTTCCAGCCAAGGGTGCGCCAGGCATTGGAGGACAAAAAATAACGCGACTTCGAAACTATGGTTAATTATCGTCCGAGATCTGAAATTGCCTTGCGCGGTGGAAAAATTCTCGATATCCAATCTGATTAATTTCCCAGCAATATCATCCTCTATTCTCAATTTCTGTTTTCGAAAAAAAAAAAGAAAATACGTATTCGAACGCGGAGTTATTGACGATAGTCTATATCGGTAAATATTGAGAGGAGGCACAAGTTTCGTAAGGGTTTCCGAAAATAAAAGCACAAGTGTTCCCGGGAAAACGTTTATTGACCCGATATGTCGAAACTGTCTAAATAAAGCTGCTCGTAATCGGTCGATGTCAAGATTAAACTTTAAAGGTGAGTCGAGTTCAAATATACCTGGATGATGGTTCTTCTCGAAAACATGCCGAGCTCTTATTCCTCCTCGTACAATCGCTCGTTACACGAATTTTCGCAACGTAGTGGGGGGCGAGAGGGAACCGCGTGTTTTCAATCGCATTTCCGGAAATGTTAACGTTATTATTGAAAAATCGTTTTGAAATCGGTCTCGTGACACGTGACAACGAGCGTTAAACACACAGCAAAGTTCTCAAACTTCTCTCTTTTTATCGTCGTTACGTATCTTTCATTTTTCAGACTCGTTCCTCGTCGTCGCAAAGTAAACAGTTGCACAAAGCATCGCGCCGGTTTCGACGCGCGTTCGTTCTTGTAATCTTGCGCGAGCTCATCGTTGTAATCGCTCACGAACTTCTCTTTATTCTTCCTGATGTCGCATACTGAAAAGCTTGAAGAATCATTCGCGATTTTTATTTCTCTTCATGATTATTATATAGAATATTTTTTTGCGATTTTTCTTCATAGCTTGCTCTCGAGGAATTTCACGGGAATAAGGGAAAATATAATATGGTCGCGATCGCGGAATCGATCGAAAGGAGGAAATTCGCGCGAACATCGAGGCGAAGTTTATCCCCGCGCACTTCTTGGAATTTTATTAAATATTCGAGGCGAAGAATCGTAATTTGTCTCCCACCCCAGCAATTGCGGGGCTCATCGGGCTTGCTTCGCGAATGTAATCGGCGAATCGTAATCGCGATGCTGTAAAAGATGAGCGGCGAAAAGCCGAGCGGTAGAGGGGCCTCGAAACGAGAAGAAGGAACATTCTCAGAGTCATTTACCGTCGATGCGTAGCGGGAAGAATCCTCACTTAGCTCATTAAATTTCAAACGGTCGTGAAATAAAAATGAAGGAAAAATAGAATAGATGAAAATAGAGGGGAATTGTATATCGCGGAGGATGGAAAAGCCGCGCATCGAGTCTCGGACTTCTCGCCTCGCGGAGAAACGAGAACTTGATGGGATTCGACAGGGCTTTTACCGACGATTCGTTTGGCACGGACATCCGAGGATGACCGGAGAAAGAAAGAGCGAGAGAAATAATGGTATTTTACGAGATTCCGCGCCCGTTCTTCGCCCCCTCGTCATTTTCTCTTTTTCTTTCTTTCTTTCTTTCTTTCCGATATTTATGAACGAACATTTTGCTCCTTGTTCCTTACCGTGATCCCCTTCGCGCCGCTTCTCATGTACTTCGTTTCGCACAGGTATAATTCGCGAAAGAGACCCTCAGCGCTCCTGAAGTAACGTTTCCATCGAATCCTTAAATTACCGCTGATAAATGACCTCAATGATGATTCAGGCTTCTACTCGACTCCAACGTCTCTCTTTTCTTTTTTATTTTCCTGTCTTCATCGCGCTCTGCTTTCAACCCTGAGATTACTTCCTTTTTTTTTATTTTACCTTCGACGCACAACCTTTTCTGACATTTCTTTCACTCGAAATTCATTCTTTTTTCACCTCCCTGCTAAAATTTGTCTTCGTTGCCTCAATATTTTCAATTAAAGTGATATATCACTTATTTTCCTATTTGAATTATCGTACTTTATCGTGTGATGCTTACAGTTAAAAAACTGAACTTTTGCGAATGCTTTTTTTTATTTATTATACAAAAATATATGTATATTTTTTATTTGTAACAGTGATACACCTGGGAATCGCGCCGAAGGCTAATCGTAACACGCTGCTGATATCGGACGGAAATCGTTTTTGCTAAAAACGGTACACAGTCGGAGAGGCCCGCAATCTTTTTTCGACAAGCAAGTGAGTCGTTTTTTATCTTTAAAACATACGTTTTAATTTCCTTTCTAGTAAAAAAAAATGTCTACTCGTTAAAAAAAAATTGAACGTACTGCTTTGAAAATGATGAACTTGATGTTAAGGTAGTTCTATAGTTTTATCGATTATTTAGGATTTTGTTAAAAATTGGTACGGTCATTCTTTAATATGTTATGCATATGTGTACCAAATTTTAAGAGGTTTTACCACGTAAAAATTGAGATATTTATTGTTAAAAATCCCAATTGTCAGTTCTCTCCCATAAGAGCCCGTATTAAATATTGTGATTTTCACTCCGAAATATCTTGAAATCTAGATGGTGAACCATCTTAAAATTTAGCATAACTCTTTATTGTACTTCAAAGAAGCTTTCATTTATTTAAAGAGAAGAGATTAGCCAAAAGTTAATGCGCTCTATTCCGATTAAGCGATTAGAGGCCTCATGTCTTTTTAATATAGGATTTTTAAAAAAATAGAAAAAATGCCAAGTTTTGTGGGACGGTAATGCGAATGAAGTGCAAGGCCGACGGAACGTATATTATAGGCGAATGATTAAACAGATAGTGAAGAATAAGATAGGGAGAACGATGAAGCATTGGGTCGCGGAGGGAGGAGCCGGAGTTGTCGCGATCGATCGCAATAAAGCTGTCAAACCTCGATCGGGGAAGATTTTTCGCCCGGGCAGCGGAAAAGCAAGAGAGCATCGATCATTAATTGCTTCTGAAAAACGTGACGACGAGAGAGAGAGAGAGAGAGAGAGAGAGAGAGAGAGAAGTTTGCAATTAGTTAGCAATTAAGGAGTTGGCTACGCGTCATGCACAGCGGCAATAAGACGACGCGGAAGCTATTTCTTAAAGGTTTCTTCGTATGCGTGCGCGTGCGTCGTTCACGAGCGATGTATTTCGAGCGGGACACGATGCCAACGGATAGCTCGGGGCCTCGCTCGTGCCAATCTGCTCCTTTCATCGGGCCCAAGGCAAGAGCACCTCGTAATCTCATTTCTTTCCTCTGGACGATAATATACCATCTCCGTAATAAATCATGAAATTGCACGACAATTAATTCGGGTATACATGCGCACGCACCCTCCACCCTTTCCACATTTTCTTCAATTATTTATTACCTCAATCGCGTCTTCGAAGCACGACTCTGTCGATCCTCGTCCGTTACCGCACACCACTCCATTTTTTCGTCTCCGATTCTAACGTCACACCCAGAAAAGTGACCATGCAGTCGAATCCTGATGATGGCTCGAACTCGTTCGTTCCAAAAGTATTAAAGGACTATTATTTAAATCTCACTTTTTATTCCTTTTCAATATTATTTGCATCAAATAAATATCTGGTAGAAGCAGGTCTGAAGTATCAGCTGCAAGAAACCATGTGATTTAGAAAGTTGAGATGGTACTTACTTGTTGATTTATTTGACAAGTGTCACACGAACTTGCATACTTCACGAAATTTCGTATAAATTTTATTTCGCCCAGCAAACTTTTATATTCCTTGCTTCAATTTGTATTAAAATATATTTGTCTGTTTTGAGTTTAAGGGTAAACTGAGAAAAACAATTTGATTGAATCAACTAAACTTGCGCTTCCGGAGGGCGAAATAAAAATTTAGTTAATTTAACACGAAATGAATTTAATATTCGACTAAATAATATTTGTTTTAGACACGAAAATGAATGTTAGGTTTAATGAAATAAAAGTCATGCTAAATTAACTATAAATATTCATTTCGCCCTCCGTGAACGCCAGCTTATTCAACCAAGCTTTTTTCTCAGTGACGGAACAGCCTCGAAAGACACTCGAAACGGATAACCCTTAGATTTTTTTTCAACCGCGTCGTGTGTCTATTCGCGAGACGTTCTCACCGCGCGAAAGAGGGCAAATCAGGGCGAGGGGAATATTCAATAAAGCGGGATCGTGGGGGAGAAGAACGGGAAGGGGGCAGAGGTCCCGGGGAAATAACATGCGGCTGGAGAAAAGCCGCAGGTTCGCCAGAAGCGTCCGGATCCGAACGAGATGATGCTGATGATGATGATGATGATGATGATCGTGTACTTGCGGATGTGCGCGCGTGTATATATCCTCGCTCCTCGGTGTATCTCGTTAAACGGAAGTATCATTATTATCATTACTGTATTACCGGCGAAATTCCGAGGTAGTCCGCGCTGTTACGCGGCCGGACGAGAATGCGAAAGGTTAGGGCGAACGGGCGGCGATCTCGTGTGTATCCCTCCCTCTGTGATTTAGCCGGATGCCGAGGGGCCCTCGGTGTACACCTTTTGGCCGAAAAAATATAATGTAAGAGAGGGAGAGGGGTGAGAGTTGATTAAACCGAGAGGGAGGGAGGAGAAAGCGAACGAGGCCCCGACGAGGGAGGAAGGGAAACGGGGTGTCGCGTCTGAGAACCGCTAATAGACACTTTTACGCCGAGGCACTTTGCGAGCCTTCTGCACCGGATGACCGGCCCACGAGAGTTCGCCGACCGCAGTTCGCATGTTTCTCTCCTTTTTTTTTATTCTCTCTTTCAATTTTTACTCTTTCCTCTCTTCTCGTTTCTCCTTCCCCCCCCCCTTCTCCCTTCTCCCTCCCTCTTGGTTTCTTGCCGCTTTTTTATTTCCTTTTTCTCGTTCCTCCTTTTGCCCGTTCGCTTTTCATCCCCGTTGCGGCCGCCGACTCTGTCCCACTCGCAGATGCTGCTTCATTTAACCACCTCTCTGTCTTACTTTTCGTCTTTCTTCTTCTTCTTCTTCGTTTTCTTCTTTTTTTCATCCCGCCCGGCTCTTCTTCTCGTTCGAGCAGGGGCCCACCGGCGGAAGATCGGATTTGTCAGATACCCGAAGGGAGCAGAGCGAGTTTAAGTGAGGGCGCCCCGGCTGGGCCCTCGGGGCCTCTGAGCAGCTGTTTTCGGGTGCGATGACACTTGGAATATCCTCGACCGTTCCGGGACACCGCAGCTCCTCGAACCCTGCCCCGATCGACGAAAAATAAGAATCACCGGAGAAAAAAAAACAACAACCTGCACGAATCTTTTATTTCTCTCTTTTTTACCCTCTCTCCCCTATTTTTGTCTCTCCCTCTCTACCTCTCGCTATGAATGGACTGTCTCTCTCTGTACTACGAGTCAATCGGGCTTCGCCATTTTGTGACAAGTGTTGTTTCCCTTTCCCCGAACGGGCGAATCTCTCCGCGAGAAGTGAACGAAAAAAAAGTTGAATTCGCAAGCTCGTATTTCTCGTCGCCTTGCCCCGAAGATTTAACGACTCGAATTACATGCAAAGAGGGTACAAATTGAAACGCGCACCTTATTCTCACTGGTTAGCCGCGTTTTTAGTGTGTGCGTGTGCTTTTTTTTACGCAGACAGACATTTTCCGGACACGTGACCCGAGGACATTATTTCAATTATCCCGAGCTTGGGCAGAGTTGATTTTTTTCGTATCGCGAAGAGGATTTAATTGTGCGCGAAGTCTTCGAGATAAGAGAGCGATTAGCTGGAACCTGGGTTTCTTTTTTTTTTAACAATGAATCATTCTCAACATGGCAAACAGTTTTTAATATTTGTTGTCACGAGGCTCTAAAGTTTTTCTCGTCCCTCGTTTAATTCTCGTTTTTTTTTTCGAAATAGTCGAGACCTCGTTAATTATTAGGCACTCGGGAAAAATGCGAAGGGTAAACTCTTGATATGGCGATGGTCAGAGAGAGAGAGAGAGAGAGAGAGAGAGAGAGAGAGAGAGAGAGGACGATTCGCGGTCAAACAGATGAGAGATAGACTTCTGAGGACATCGCGCTGTACATAAATACGAGAAGCCACTCATTTTTCCTCTAGCGAGCGTTTAGTCGCAATTCACGTCAAAATGGGGAAAATGTAAAATATAATAAAAGGGGAATAAGGGAAAGAGAGAAAAACTGGGAGAACGGGGTGTACCGAATAATACACGCACCGATCAAGATTTCATCGACTCCGTGTACGACGTCGTTTTATCCTCCGACGATAAATAAACTCGCGGACAGTTTCATTTTATCTGCCCTCTATTATTTTTCATGGGAAGAGTAAACACAACGAGAAGTCGCGGACGGGGATGAGAAGGGGAGGTTGAATCGTAAAAATTGAGCTCGATGGGGGTGAGTCTAAAATTAATGAGAGAATGGAATGTATAGCACTGAAAATTATTTGAGAACACGGGAGAAATGATTTGTTTTTTTCTCTCTTTTTTTTTCGAGACTCTCCGGACGGATGGGGTGGGATTGTCGCGGAACGCTTTATTTACCGAGAGTGTCGTGTTACGTGGTCATATTCGAGCGCCCAGAGCTGGTTATCTTTACAGCTTTGCATCGAACGAAGTGTGTATATATACGCGTGAGTCGAACAACCGCCAGGGACTTCTCGCCCGAGTCTGCACAAGCGCTCGTTCAGATCATATCTTCGGGGCGCGCATATACGCGAGAGCTTTTGCCGCAGGGAAGCAAGCTCCGTCACCGATCATCCAATTGATCTCCCTTTCCGACGACACTTCGTCCTTTCTCCGTTGACGAACGCATTCGCTCGTTAAATATTTTTCGCTATTTATTAAACCTCATTTGAAACACCCAATTTTCAATGATTTTTCGGGCAAATCTCACGCTCGTATTTTTCAAGCAAATTCAGTGAAATTTAAATATTTTATGCAATGTACACTAGACTATAGTGCATGACATTCTTATAATTTCAAAAAAAAAAAAATTTTTAACCAAAGTAAAAATTTATTACGAAAAGTTATTCCAAATCAATTTAAGAATAATATATTCAAAATCCAAGGTTATCCCACGTGACCTGTACTTGTTACGTATATGTATGAAAATTCTAAAAATCATAATCTTAGGATTTTTTTAAAAAAATAAAAGAAGCTTCTTTCAAGTACAATAAAGAGCTGTGCAAAATTTCAACAAGTTTCACTACCCATCAGAAAAGTCAAGATATCAAGAGTTTAAGATCGCAAAATATTTAACACGTGCTCTTATATGGGAGACTGCAAAAATAAATAGTGATTTTTGACAATAAATATATCGAGTTCTACATAATGAAACCTCTTAAAATTAAATATACAATTGCATGTTGTATCAAAGAAGGTTTCTGCAAATTTTTAACAAAATCCTATAAGAAAACGATTTTTTGATAGAACAACCTTAATGATTGAAAGAAATAAAAATCTTTAATTGGATCACTGAGATATTTCCATGAGAGGTATATAGTAGAGCATTTGCCAGAAGGCTCTTGCTGGATTGCTCGTGAGATATGGCATCGAGGAAGTGGTCTGAGAGCGCGAGGACCAACTGGTGCTGCATTCGAGACGAAGACGAGAGAGAGAGAGAGAGAAAGATGATTCAGAGAGTGAGCGAGATGAGCAATCGGAGAGCGTGCGCCGTGTTGGCTCGCCACCCAATTTCATCATCTCGCTCTACGAAATTCTGAATGTTCGTCTTACGGACAAGGAGAATGTTTTCTTTTAGTTTATTTCTCCTGAAAGAAAGGCCAGGATCCCGAGCGAAGAAGGATCGATTGGCAAAGGCCACGCGCCAGGCGCACCGATAATTATTAATACACCGTTTCGTCAACCATTTTTTACTCCCTTTTTGTTTTTTCTTCAATATCCAATATCCTCGATTATCCTTGAAACGCCCACGTGCCCTTTTTTTTCGTTGGCTATTTATCGAAAAAAACTTATATACCCCGTACTCGAAACACTTTCCCTCGCATCGACGCGCATCCGTTCCGTCGGCACTCTTCTCGTTTTCTTTTTTTTCTTTTTTTCTTTCTCGGACGACACTTGCGAACCGTATGGGCCTATTCCGGCACGCCGAATCGATGGAATTTGCGAAAAAAAGTGTCCTCGGCCCTCGTCGAAAGGTGTGATGCCAGTCGAAAAATCGAGGGACCATCAGAGAGAGAGAGAGAGAGAGAGCAGCGGCGGCGGGTATTCAATAAAATTCTATTTAACGGGGCAAGTCCGATTCGCGTTCATAAATAAAAGGAGCAGAGAGGGCACAGAAATGTGTACAATAATTATTGGGAGAGCGCGGGGCGAGTTTGGGACGATGGATCATTATCGCTCGATGCCTCGCAGGCTTATCGAGAAATCGATGCCCGAGCTCTTAATCCACGCTCTGTGGTATAATAATAAAGGCTTCATCAAAAAAGGCCTGCCGGAGACCTTTTTACCCACCGCACACTTTACGGCCTCTCGATCTTTAACTTATTTATACGGTGTGTTCTCTGACAAGCGTTGTACAGTCAGGCCCTTGTGTCTCCTCTCTCTCTCTTATTCTTCTGGCCCATTATTAAACGGTGGTAATAACCGTAATAAAAGATAATTACGATTATTTCTTTCAGACACGCGAAAATTTTCCTTCTCTCACAGGCCACGTTGAATTCAGCGAAAATATTTTTAGTTGTCTAGATAGACAATAAAATAAGACACACGAATTAAAAACCTTTTTATAAAGATCCGTAGGACATGTACAGAGAATCTCGAAATTTGCGACTTTTTCTCGTCATATCTTTTCAAAATTGATGAAACAAACGTTTCCATATGGGCGAGAAATTAGTATCATTTTTACAGATAATATATTCGTGTGTACGATGGCGTGCGAAAATTCATTTTCATCAGATCGTCAAATTCTGTAAATAATTTAAACCGTCGTAATAAATTCTCGTGTGTATAATGCGAAAAATCGACCTGGGAAAGTTGAAACTCCGTAAATATATTGATATAGCCGTCTATCGCGGTAGTCGAGAAATACAGAAATTATTGTGTACGCGTTCCTAAAATGACTCAAGAAACCTCTGGGAAGTAGTAAATAATATGCGAGGTCATGAAAAAAGTTATATTGGTAGAAAAAAATATTGATTTTTGCAATTGATTTAAGTTGTTTGGATATTGACGAAAAGTATATAGTACAAGAGCCGTTTGCACGGCGCGGTACTACAATAAGTTTTAAGGTCCGCGCCGGGACGTGTGGGCCAAATATGTAAGTACGTATGTGTGACGCCGGGCGCGAGGAGAAAGGAGCGAGCTCGTGCTCTCGATATCGCTTCTGATGAGTTTGCGCTGGTATAGACGCGTCGGAAGAGTTATAGGTTGGCATCGAGCTCACCGAAGCAACAAGCTGTGGCAGCTGTGGAAGCCGCCGGCTCGTTCGCGTGTCACATAATCTCTGACTCGTGCACGGCCCACTCCCCTCCCGCACCACCACACAGACTCAATTCCCTCCCGTACTCATCCAAGATCTTCTCCTCGCGTTCAACTCTCTCCGCCAAATCTCACTTTGCCTCTTTTTCCGCCATCACACAATCTCGTTATACATTTTATTTTTCACTTTTTACAATATTATAGATAAGCCTCTCCCAATAGTTGGACAATTGTCGCTATATTATTTTTAATATTTGCATTATATATTTTTCAATAAAATCATATCGATTATTTTTCATATACTAAGAGATTTATTTTTCATAACTTTCATTTATTGGAACAATCTTGCTGAACCCTAGCGAGATAGGGTCAATTTTCTGTCCAACTATATTATGGGACATCGCCTATATACATATTTAAACGTTCAAGTATTTATTTACTATAGAAATACTGTCTAAAATCTCTTATATATATAAAATTCTCCTGTCACGGTTTTCGTGTTTATACTCCTCCCAAACGGCTTGACCGATCTTCATGAAATTTTACATGTATATT
>JAPYYW010000954.1:0-37066 GCA_030522545.1 Cremastinae sp. A BG-2022a
TTAGATTTCATTTTTTTTGAAAAATATTTTTTTGTTCTGAAAGAATACACACTTTCATTACTTGGCGTCTTTTTTCAACTTTTGGAAAAAGTTTTTTTTTAGAAGTATAAATTACTTGAGTAAAATATTTCATAATTTCAATTTTGTTGATGACATCCTTGAAAAAAAGTATGTACCCATGGAGATTCAAAGGTACGAGTCATATATGGAGCGAAAAGTTGTGTTAAAAATAAAAAAAAAAAGGAACGACGACAGCTTGACGCCTTTCGTGCTGGACACTGTACACATTCGACGAGAGAACATGACAGCCCAAAATACATAAAGAGTTTGTATATTAACGGGCGCCCGCCGCGATGAACGGAAAAAGTCGCTTCCCGACAGAGGTTTCTAGGCCAATACCGATCAGAGAAAGGATCCACACAGAGGGAAAAGAAAATTAAAAAAAGTACAAAAAAGGCAAGATGACACGAGAAAGCGGCTCGCACAAAGGGACACGATGGAATCGCTCGACGCGCCGATGAAAGATCGAAGGGGCGCTCTTTCTTTCTTTCTCTCGCGCGTTATTTATTTTTATTTTTTATTTGTTTTTTTTTATTAGTATTGCATCGGACAACGGGGATGGAAATGTCTCACTTTTGACACGAGCTTGATCTCTCGCTCTTTATTCTCGATACGGCGTCTCTTTGTGTTCCCTCTACACATTGTGTATTCTTTTTCACAAAATTTTCACTCTCTTCCTTTCTCGCCGTCGCTCCAGAAACGTAGTGGTTCATTTTCCCAAAATTTTCGCTCGGGGGTGACAAAATATAATGAATAAAAGGTGTGAAAGAGCGTCGGACACGATCGATGTCGGAGGAAATTCAGAAGACGTCCGTTACCGCGCGGAGAAAATAATCTTCGGGAGCGAATAATAAAAGGAAAGCGAGACGGAGAGAGACGGGAGAAACGAGGAAAATTCAAACGCGAATGTGTTTCAAGGTTCAATTCGCGGCTTTCTCCCATTTTTATTTTTTCATCCCCTTGGCACGAACTAAGAGAGCGGAATGTCGATCCGACTGTGCGCTCAGGGCTCTCTCGTGTGTGGGTTTTTTTATTTTTATTTTTACATGGTTCGCGGATTCCCAAATATTGATATTTCGGGGATGGTGCGACGGAGATAGGAGCTCGCCGGGGGAAAGTAACGGAGAAATAAGCCACGAGAGGGAGGGAGATGGAAGTAGCGAGAAAAAAAGTTGTGAAAATAGAGCAAAGAGAAAAATATGGAAATAATTAAAATATAGGCTAAAAGGGGGAATGATAAATGAACGATGCCGGAGGAAAAGTGGGAGCAGAGAGAAGAATCGAAGTGTGTATATTGATGAATCGAGGCTTGAATAACGTCCGGTCTGCACCGAGAATCAATTGAGCTAATTGAATCCCACGCCATTAGGCGTTTAACCGAGCTCGAATGTCACCCATTTTGTGTCTACTTTCTCCTCTTTCCTTTTATCCTCATTTCTCTCTCTCTCACTCGGAAACTGTCTTTTAATCTATATAACGCAACATTCATAATAATTGCGACTATACAAAATTTAAGTTTGTCCCACTTACATTTATATATGTTTTTATATCTTTATTATTATTATTATTATTAACATAATAATAATTAATTATTATTACTATTCTTATTCTACTACTGTAATATAAATAAAAATAAATAAATAAATAAAAGTACCTCTTATTTTTTAGCTTTCTATCTCTATATCAATTTCATATTAATTACCTCTCTTATCTCTAGTATTCAACGCTATACTCTTTCTTTTCCTTACTCCAATAATTTACTAAGCTTCTGTTACTTTAATTATTATTTTTCTTTCTCCACTACTACATAATAATTATTTTATGTACTCTACATTGTATACTCGCAGGATTATTTTCCTGGTGCAAATAAATGTTTCTATATCTATCTTTATCCTTTTTAAATCGGCGCTGCGTTGTCGATCATCGCGCGAGTTTGACGTGTAACTGCGATAAAATACGTCACGATTTTGTTTTGTGGAAACTATATATGGTGTGCGGGCCTCACACGACCCGCCGGAATTTAATTTGATGCGGCATCACAGGCGCTCGGCAACAACGTGACTGCAAAGCCGAGCTGCAAAGAGACGGAGAGATCGATCGGAAAACAGAAACAGATACAAGGAGGAAGAGAGAGAGAGAGAGAGCGAAAGAACAATCACGCGGATTACTTCTTGATGGAAATTTTGCGGGCGTTATGCCGGTAATAATTACGCGTTTAGCGGTATCGGCCATCACGGGTTTCCCGTTCCAGCCATTCCCCCGAGTAGTAATTTATTTCCCTATCATTACACTGTTGTCATCCTGGCGTTGATTTTCAAACCTATTGTTATTCAAAATATTTACAAATTTCCAACATATACATATATATTTTTTGAATTTAAAATATATATTAAATAACTGTTAATTACACAGAACGAATTGTCTTTTGTTTTTTATTTTACATAAAATGAACAATTTTTATAAACTCTCTTGGAAGGTAAATTAACTTCGTCGTTTATTTGTTTTACTATTCACAGTACCGATAAAAACACCTATATATTTGGTGAAAAAAGAGTAAGAGTTTGAAAAAATTTGACAATTTTGCACACGGAATATAGCATTTCTAATCTTTTTATAATAATAAAAAAATTAAATAATACAGGTTTTATGAGAAAAATCCACACATTTTTCGAAAAAAAATCATAGTTATATTTCTATATAGAATACTTTTTCCTTTCTGTCGTGTTGTGTAAATGTTTCCAACGATGAATTTAATAGCTTCGCGTGTGCGTCATACTGATAGACTGTCATGCATGCTAAAGGAAAAAGTGAATGGGGAAGCGAGCTGAGAAAGGGTAGCAAGAACTTTTGTTCCATTGGCTGTCATTTTCCAGCATAGAATACATCGACCCTTTTTTAAAAATTTACACACATTTATTCCTGCATATCGATCATTTATCGTCTTCCTCGCCCGTTTTTTTTTTCATTAAAGTGCATTTTTTCCCAATTTCAGTTTCCCCGTTGATCGATCGCCCATTATTTGATATTGAAGAGTCAAAAATTGGAAACTTTATTCACTAAAACGATTTTAAAAAATTGTCTAACTTATTGTTTCGCAGACACGCATTCATTCAATATATTTTTCGAATGATAAAAAAAAGATATCCGCGTAATTATTCCCAATATTATAAAAAAAATAGTAATAATAATTTTTTTTTAAGTGACACGAAATATCGTTTTTTTAAGAACTGAAATTTGTATGGATATTTTTTTTCGTCATCTTATAAATATCGAATGTGTGCCAGCGAAAAGAATTATTCATTTATTTTGGACCATATTGTACTTTCTATGTTGACACTATTTCATTTATTTTTTATCCTTCCTTATTGTTCTTTCGCTCCGTCGCTCTCGGTAGGGATAATTTCGTTCGGTTATCCAAATACAGAGCTCGTCTCTCGCGCGTTGTCTTGATCCGGATCCGGAGCAGTCAGCTCTCCCGCCCAGAAGCTTCAATCCTGAGAAACGTCGTTTCTCCCTTTAGCCTTCCCCTCGACTTCTGCCAACATCCTCAATAAATTATCTTGCCTCAATTGCGCAGTTTGCGAGCTTGTTTGTTTACTAATCGATCCAACGAGAGTAAATAATGACGAGATGACGCGAGGAAAACAACAATTTTTCACCCCTCAGACACGATTATATATTTTCCCCTATATACATTCGTTTTAAATCGCGAAAATATACGTTTTTATCATAAATTAAATTTTTCGTATAAACATGAAGTTACGTATATGTATATAAATGTTTTATTCCGATGAAAAGAACAAAAACGAAACTCGTCATTGGAATTTTGCAATAGCGAGTTTGAATTTTCGTAAGCTTATTGCAAAATCGAGGAACGCTTTGACTCGGAAAATGCGAGTGTCCGTAGGAGCGCGCAACATATTCTGGAAGTGCATAAAACGTAAAGGAGAAATAAACGGAGCGAGAGAGAGAGAGAGAGAGAATTGGAATAGAAATTTGAAATGCAAAGCACGCGTATGGGGATGCGGTGCGATGCAGCTCGCTCGGAGATAGAAACAACGTGGCCGAAGGTCGGAAGAATGGGAGAATTGATATAGGAAAACATTACGGAGAGGAACAAGGCACGATTTGTTCGAAACGCTTCGATTTTTCTCTCGCGTCCTCGGGAGAAAACGACTTTTCTCGGTAATGCGATTTTTTCCTCCTTGCTTGGTCTCCTCCTTCATCCCGTAAACTTTTATACACATTTTCTAATATCTGCTCTCTGAGAAATGCCAAGAACCCGCCGAGAGGCACAAGAATAAAAGCCCGTTTGTCCCGTCTTAATAAAAGCTTCGCTTCCGTTTGTACTTCGATAAGAAACTCTCGGGTCAATGAGGGATGAGAGAGCAAAAACCCATCGGGGAATAAGGAAGGATAAAACGAGAGGATGGACGCGTGCAGCCCACAGTGGAACAGACTCGTACAGGTCAGACGCACATTTCATCGATACACGAGTGTATTCCCAACTATAGAATTTAACGACGTTACGAAACACGGAGAATTTCTCGCCAAATTGATTCTCAACGACTCAGCAATATCGAGATACAAAAATTAAGTATTTTCCCTCCCCAGTCATTGAAATTTGTGTAATAATTTTAAAATGTAATTTATTATTAAATAACATCTTTTACATATCGTATAAAAATTTTAAATTTTAAGGTAATCAGAAAGAAAAATAATTTTTAACAAGTTGCAATTTGTTTTATGAAAAACTAGCAGGTTATATAGTGGCTCGGTCGCTTTGCGACCAAGCTCAGTAATAAAAATACTGATCCAAAATCCAGCTTTTTGGATCGTTTAACATGAATTCTAGGATTGCGCTCCGAATAATTAACATTTTTATTTATTATCTAAGGGTAATTTATGATCAATTAGGATCTTAAAGTAAAATAAAAATTTCAAAAAATTTTGTGAATTTTTACAGGGGTAACACTGGGTTTTGAAGATCCATGAAAAATTCAACTTGTCATATCTTTCCTTACTCATGACGAAATCAATTTCATAAAGGGTGATTTTTAAAGATTTTTGCGAACCAAAGCTAATGGAGCAGGAATCATGTTAATTCATCAGTTTTTCAAAAAATTATCACGCCTTGAAAATTTTTGAAAAAATGGAAATTAAAAATTTTTTTTTTTTCAATTTTAAGATCTTATTCAATCGGAAATTTCCTATAGATAACGAAATTGCTACTCATTCGGGGCACAATCCAAGAATTCATATTGAAAAATGCAAAAAACGATCCAAAAATTAGTTTTTTGGCTTGTTCAATATGAATACGTGGATTTCCTTTCTCTTGACGAAATCAACTTTACTAAGGGATGATGTTTAAAGATTTTTGCAAAATGAAGAGAATTGCACTAAAATTATCTTAATATATCAATTATTTAAAAACGTTATCACTTAAAGATAGTCATTTTTGAAATACTTTGAAATGTTCCGTTTCTGCTGC
This sequence comes from Cremastinae sp. A BG-2022a, assembly GCA_030522545.1. Classification (NCBI taxonomy): domain Eukaryota; kingdom Metazoa; phylum Arthropoda; class Insecta; order Hymenoptera; family Ichneumonidae; species Cremastinae sp. A BG-2022a. The sequence continues at coordinate 5,552 of JAPYYW010000954.1, forward strand.
AATTTTCGAATAAAAAATTTATATAAACATTGTTCTGTTAAAATGCAATATCTAGTAAAAATTTCAAGTCAATCCATCGTCTAGTTATCAAGTTTTGTGGACACAAAAATACGGAATAAGCTAAATAATTTTCATATATAAGATGATACAATGTACCGAATATTATTTTATTTGATATTTCAGTAAGACAAGCAATATCTTATTCATTTAAAAAAAAATCGAGGAACATCACCGATGTTATTTTTGAGTGATATTGGATTAAAAATATTTTTTTACACGTAATCGTACCCCAAAGTGGTAATATCGTATAATATGTAATGTATTTTAAATTGAATTGAATATTGCAGATGTAAAATTGAGAAACGACCACAAAAAGGAGACGATCCATATATTTAAAATATTTTTTTACACGTAATCGTACCCCAAAGTGGCAATATCGTATAATGTAATATATTTTAAATTGAATTGAATATTATTGCAGATGTCAAATTGAGAAACCACCACAAAAAGGAGATCTTTCTAATTTAGTATATAAATATTCGTAAGTAAACATGTTTATGTACAAAAAAAATGTATTTTATCGAAAAATTATCCACTTACTTTTATTATATTTCAGCGCCCTTCTGTTGTCTCCACGAAGTACGACCCTTTGCTGAAGAACTGCCTTAACATCGCCCTGCTATTGCCCCAATAACTAACGAACAAAACAGAGAACAAAAAGAATTTCAATGAAAATCCAAAGCATGTATCGCGAGCATATTTCTTAAATACATTATTCTCATGTGCATATAAAACTTATTTATTTGCATTTTTATCGTGCATCAGATATTGTTTGACTGGTTTGATAGAAAAAGGAGTGAAGTGTCGAGTGCGAAATATTCCACGTGCGTGGGTGTGTCGGTGGCACGTTTGAGTGGTTAAATTCCATCGGGGGTTGGGGGGGGGGAGAGGATGGCAATCATAGAAACGAGTGAGTTTGCACCATACGAAACATGGCGAAAAAAACGTCGTGGCGTTCGGGAGAAACACGGAAAGCTCGTGTTGCTAAAAAAAAAGGAGAGACGCGCGGCGCAAACGCGTTCAGCCAAGTCCGGACAGTTTGTACGAATAGTGGTAATATCGCTGGTGATCGAAGGGAAAAAAGGAGAATTGAAGAAAGAGCGAGGAGGAAAGAGAGGAAAGCGGAGGGAGGAAACGAGAAAGAAAAAAAAAGTGGAAAAGGAGGACAGAGCGGACAGCTTTTTACTCTTAACTAGCTTCATTGACATTCAGAAAACGTGCTCTCCTCTTTCCCTCTTGTCCGTTCGCACACGAACCTCCCGAGCTGCTTCTTCCTTCTATACTTTGCTATATCTCTCTCTCTCTCGCTTTTTCTTCCCTTTTCTTCGAGAACTTCCTCCCCCTCGTACCCTTCCTCCCTCTGGATCCGTCTTTTCCCCTCACTCTCTCTCTCTCTCCTCTCGACTCTCTTCCTCCTCGTATAGCTGTTATCCATCGAGATATCTCAGTCTCCGTATGCATTCGTCCGTTTTGCCTTCCACATACATTTATCGATCTTCCCATGTACCTCCCTTTACGTAACCCTCGCCTCTATACACTGTCTGCTAAAAGTTCGAGCCACCTCGTACACTTTTGTATACTTTCGGTATACACTTTCGTTTATTTTTCGTGAATCCGAATCATTTCTTGCTCGTTAACGATACTTCGGGACTTTGTCCAAAGAAATAAATATAAATACGTATCCGTAATATTTTCTTTTATTTTTCAATAAGGAGCCTTTGAAGATTGTCCGGAAGTATGGAAAGAAACTCATTCTTTTTTCAATAAAACTTTTGGTGCAATTAGACTATGTGCATTTGTCGTGTATTGATAAAGTTTCACGAATTTACAATTTGTATGCTGTTTTTTTTTAATTATTTGATATCGTTGTTACAACTATATAGACAAATTTGGTAAACTTTTCCAAATTCCTGATTTTTTATCAAACCCCTTCAAAAAGTTCGAGACCTTTTTCGATAATAAACATAATCCTTGAAGAGGGCTTAAGAGCTCGAGAAGAAATTAATGTTTTGAACGATAAATCTTTTGGTGCTATTTGCATTAAAAATTTTATAAGATTATTTTTAAGTAATCTTAAAAATTGAAATAAGAAACATTTGGAAAACTTGTTCAAATTCCTAAAGTATTATCAAACACGTTGGCTTGTAAAAATTTTAACAAAATGTCAATGGTAAGTAAGCGTATGTTATTTTCCAGTTAAATATACTTTTATCTTTTATCAAATACATACATAAAGTGTTATTTTCCAGTTAAATACTTTTAACTTTTATCAAATACACACATAAAGTGTTCGAGAACAATATATTCCATAAATTTCAACGGATGCTCCATTTCAACAATATTTCTAAAATTCGTTGTTGAATATGATATGTCATCGTTCTTCCAAAATAGTCAAATTAATTCACAAATGCACACTTTTGGTAGAAAGTGTACCTATATCCCATCGAAGACCTTTATTCAAATCTCTCGACTATGCATATATGTATAGTTGCACATATATATATCTTGCATAATAATAAAGGGAAGACGAGGACTCATACGTACAGACACCCATACGTAGAAACAGTTCGTAATGATAATTACAAACTCGAAGAGCCATTTGTAACTTCTGCGAAGAGACTTCTAATTCCGTCCAGTTTTACGACGTCGTTTCGTTATTCAAAATCCGGGCCTTCATGCCACGATATTTGAAATGATAAAATCCATCTGACGTATCGACTGGCATCGATTGAATTTATCGCAAAACGCCGAAAGTTCTTGGAAAGTCTATCAAAATTGTCGATTGAAATAGAAATATATATTTTTTCCTGGGATCAAATGATTGAAAGAGATCCTAGATTAAAAATCTGCATAAAGAGAACATTGAAAGTATGATTGAAATTATGGTTCATTGAAACAAGAAACATAAAATGTACCAAAAGTTCCAGTCTTTTGTCCAAAACAGTAATTTTTCGCAAATTATTTCAATATTCTCCTCGTCTCGTTTAGAGAACGAAAAAAATAAAATAAATTTTTCAATAATTTCGAATAATGAGAGAGAAAAGGAAAAAAAAAGATCTTCGCGAGATATTGTGTTGGAAATTTGTTTTTCTTTTTATTTTTTATCGTTCAAGCGTTTAAAGTATCAAAAGAGTGTGCTGGAGAGTGAAGGAACTCGGGAGATTATACGGTTATTCGGGATAAAAATCCAGGGGAAAAATCCGACAGGTGGCTTTTTCACGACTGCTCAGCATATCCTATACCTTTTTCTCCCTCTACTCTCGTAACCGTGAAAAAAGGGAGGAACAACGGTTGGGTGGAAAGCACGTTTTCCCAGCGATTTTCAGCCAGAATTAAGGCATTCAGCAATAGCTTACATTCACCTTTTTATCCTTCGGAATCTTTCTCCTTTCCGGGTAACTTAAGGGAGAACAATAACGATTTTTGATACATAGATGATATTCTTGATAAAGAAACTAGATAAAAATTGCTGGAAAGTATATAATGACGTACGGAAGACTATGGTAAAGAAAAGTAAATAAAAGAGCTAAAAATTATTATAATGACACGTACAAACGATCATTGTGTGCATTATTAACGAATGCACATAAACTTATGTATATACGCTTGGTATAAAGAAACTAATTGAAAAGTCGTGCAATGATAGCAATGAGAAAAAAAATGTGTCTGTATATCGAGAAAAATTTCTGCATGTGTGAGAATTATTTGATATCTTCTATTTAGGGGAAAAGGGAAAATATTAAGTCGAAGCCATTTTATCCCCCGTAAGTGTATGCGGAGATCGAGGAGAGATGAAAGCAGGAGCAGAGGATTTATGAAAGTGAATTCTGGAGTATCTCATCCCGGGAATTAATCTATCCCGTTGCGCAAGAGAATCGACTTTCAGTTCTCGTCGTTGCCGGAGAAACCTGCGGGATAATTAACCATTTTTTTCTCTCTCTTTTTCCTATCCAGCCTCGCTCGTGCTTCTCTGTCTCTCTCTCTCTCTCTTCTCCTCGAGCCTCCCGTACACACTCGAGAATCTGAACCACCATGTCCCAGGGCTGATTAGGCTTCCTTTCTCTCTCCATTCCATTCTTTTCCTCTTTTTTTTTCTCTGAATATACGCGTCGTATACCGGGTGTTCGAAAATTCAACGCAAATTCTGCAAATAAATGTACTCCAATGTGAATACATATACGTATGTATTCTACTCCAGGGTATATTTTATTTTTAAATACGATATATAAAATTTCATATCTTTGAATAACTGTCATTCAGGCATTGTAAAATGTTTTTGATAACGTATTTGGCACTATTTGACGATTTATGACATTTCTTGAGGTTATTGCATAGTATTTGTGTTCCAATTGGCTTTTCCTGACTATTCATGCTGATGGTCGATATATATCGAGATCTATGAAGAGATGAGTGGATAGAATTAATGTCATTCTTGGTATTGTCACGTGATAATTTTTGAATAGTGTAGCAGAGTGTTATCCATTTTCAAATGGTTTCCTTATACGCTCTGATTTTCAAATATCGTCGAGCTCTTTTAGTTTTCGAAGAAAAATAATCTCAAATATCTTATGGCAATGCATTACATTGGCTCGTATTCATTGTTCAATAACTCTTAACCGATAGGTCGGATCGAAGAACGCCTGGGTGTATATACCTCCAGTCTCGAAATACACCTTGGAGAATTCATTATTCCTAGTTCCAACGTCGACTTCCGGGACTCCTTGTAGACTCGCACGTGGATAAAAAATATATATATACATTTTTATAGAAGACCATCGAGGCCAAACGATTTTCTCTGTAATCCTCGGATGCTGTGGTTCGTCGTTAACCTTTGCTACCTCTTTTTCATCCCCCTCGGCTCATTCACCGTTTCCCCTGCTGGCCGTTTCTCTCCCTCTCGCGTTTTATCGTATTCTTTGCTCTCTTTTCTCTCTCTCTCTTTCTCACTCTAGGCTCATCCACTCGCTATCGAGAAACGACTCTTTTCCCTTCTCCCGCGCGCTACTTTTTTAAAGCCAGCTTGAAAATTGCCGAGATCGTTTATGACTCCATCGAACATCCTACGCCGAGGCAAGAAACGAAGTGTACACGGAGGGGGAGGAAAAGAGAGAGAGAGAGAGAGATAAAAGGCGGACAACTTTTCACCCAACAGCTCGCTCTCTCCCGAATAAAAAGGGAAAAAACTGCGCGCAAATTTATAATTGCGTGGCTCCGGGAGATAACGAGTAATAGGAAAACTTGGCGAGAATCCGGAAATGGACGAAAAAAAAAACAAAAAAAAAAACAGAATGAAATTGAGGGAGAGCGAAAATGTATAAGCATGTTTATTTCGGTCGCTTTTAGGCGAATGCCTCGATCACGAATTGCGCTTTCTCCTCCTTATTGGTGCCTTCGATGACCCTTCGCGTGTGTATACATCTCGACGGAGTGACCCAAGGATGGAATGCAGGAGCGGGAAACACGAGTTTCGGAAACGCAATTTATTACACAGCGATGGTGCTGCTGCTGTGTTTCGGAGCTGATGATGGCCAACGAAACTTGGACCGGCGCGCCGGGAGATATGATTACTCAGTTTGGTCGTCGAAGAGGTAGGGGGGGTGGGGAGGGGGAGGAGGAAAGGAAGAGACGCGGGGGCGAGGCCTCTCGGCGAAATTGGCCACTCCATTCTCGGACGGTCTTTCCCCCGGACCTGCGATAAGGAGACACGCGAAAAAGCAAACACGCGCACGCTCTTCGCTGCTTCTCATCCTCAGTTTCTCCCCTCGATTCGGTCTATTCTCGTATACATTTGCCTTGGTAATTTCATTTTCCAAATTAAGGTAGTTTTGCCTCGTCAACGCGTGCTCTTTTCAAATGGCATGAGAATTATACCGCATGCACTTGAAAACATCGGTATCAATATATTCTGCTGAGCCATTTTTTTTTCAAAATATTCACCGTTCCCAATTTTTTGATAACGTGTATACAAAAGTGTTCCAATAGTATATATAGGCATGTGTCCTAAAAATTGAAGGATATATTTTCTGTATTACTTTGAATTTTTGAATTTTTTATTCTCAATATAAATGTATATGAATTTTACCATATAGAGAGATGTATTTTTAGTAGTGTTCAACTGTTGGAACAAGCTCATTCAATACCGTTGGGACAGAATCGATTTTTCGGATCAACTATTGGGTCATCTGCATATTGAAATGTGTTTCAGTATATTCAGTATACTGATTTGCTATAAATATTTTGTTTCAAATTAAAGACATAAGATGCATTTTTTAGAGATCACTAATATAGAATATTAAAATAATGAAAAAATGAAAGTTAAATGGAAAAGCTCCTTGTTGAGTCGTGTTATTTCATCCGACATTTTTCATTGATACAACACTTATGCCAATTATTTAAGGCATGACTCGAAAGTTTATAATGAAAAATTCAAAAATAGTCGAAACGTTGCAAAGTTGCAAAGACTCGCACGTTACTTATTGTAAAATTATTTTACCAATTTGTGCATATATATAACAACGAATTATTATACAGTTTCATAAATAAAGTGTTAAAAAATTAAAATAACCGAATCCACAGTGAATTCCAGAAACGTTGATTGTTAAAAAAAAACATGTTCATTTGCTATCGTCTTTGTTTTTTTTTCTTAGTAACGTAAAAAAGGTGGTTGTTGTTGGTATTGTTGTTTTTTCTCTTCCTGTCAATTCTTCTTTGACGATACAAGAGTTTGCCACAGAAACTGCTTATAACCAATCAACCGAAACAAAATATGTAAGTAAAGTTAAAATAATAATATTTTTCTTCTTTATAGCGTCCTTCTAGACAATGTTATAATTCTCATTTGTCTGTGAGATCATTATCTTTTCACTTGAATTATTTATGAAATCTCACAGACTCTGTCCAGCTTCATATAGCTCTGAGGAATTCACATCTTCGGAAAATCACCGGATTAAAAAAAAATGTTCTTTCTCATATTTTAGAAAGCCTCTTTGGATGTGAAAGAGCTCAAAGAACAAAAAATACGTAATGCGAAACCGCTAAAATCGTTGAAAAAGGATTGCAAATTTCTAGTTTTCGCTCCGAGTCGAAATTCTTTTGGGTTCGGGGTGGAAAAAGCGTGCTCGATTCGTATAGAGGCAATGAATGTACGGAGATGAGAGTCGTGGGCGGACGAGGGGAGCTGGCCGTGCATCGCGGACAGGGATAAAGTTTCCGGAAAGCATGGGCGGTCCAGTTTGCGAATTCTCAATGGCCACTATGCTAGTCGACGAAATTCCGCAATCGGATTGACCCGCCGCGTAGACGGAGGGCCGCCGTTCGAGAGCTTTTCGTCTCGCTTTCCCCGCGCGCCGTCCGGGGCAATCCTGGCTCGTTTCCCGCCGCTCGCTTCCGCGAAATTGAAATAAAAGACACGACGGAGGGAGAATTGAAAGGGAATTAAGAGGAGCAGGAAAAAACGAGGCGGAGAGAGCGGAAAAAAATGAGACGACGAAGAGGAAAAAAAAACCAAGTATAGCAGAGCGTGTATATATATAAAACGAAAACCAAGAGAGCAAAAACAACGGCGAAAAAGCGCGCGCCGGATGGAAGACGGAGGAGAGGCGAGTGCGGAAAACGAAGAAAAAGAAAATTAGAAATAAAGTAGAGGGGAAAGAGGAATCTAAAGAGAGGATGAGACGACAGCTCGTGGAGAATACGAAGAAGCGATTAATGAAAATGGAAGAATCTGGAGCGGAATTCCTGATCTGATAATCCGTCGATCTAATTCCGAGAGCATAGAGGACCCGAGTCGGTGAACCGATTTATTAAACGTGTATAACAATTTTCGTACGTATCGATGCACACGACTCGATATTCCCTATATCGATGTGTTCCCCACGAAATAATAAATCGAACGGGAAGAAAAAAAATATAATCCCTGATCAAAACTCAAAAGGGAGTCAACGCGAAGAGATGAAAAGTAACGTTCGTGAAAGATATAAAAAAAGAGAGAGAGAGAGAGAGAATATAGAATGTGGGCAAAAGAAAAGAAAGTTATAGGTACGATGACTCATACTCAGAGATAAAAAAGATACGGCGTAGTTGTAACAAAAATGGCTCTTTGGTAAATCAATGCGACACATATATCGCAATGTATAGTAATAAAAGTTTATTGTACGGAGAATAAGCAGGGTGGGAGGGAGAGAGATAAATGGGAATGAAGAGAATGGGAAAGAAAGAGGGCCGTATCGATTTCTCTTTCTCGGCTCGCCCTTATTTTCACGAGAACAATTTCAGAACTGCATTATCGATCAAACTCTGTTTGGACTCTTCTCTCGGCTATTGCAATATCTCCGCTTTATCGCTGTGCCCTCGCGGCTTTAAATAATTTTATACACACCGGCAAAAGCTCCGAGACGATTCACCGCGAGTTTCGATCCTCGATTGAGCAACCGTAAACCAATTAAAATCGCGTGCGCTCCTCGCTCCCCGTCTTTATATCCAAGAAAATAGAACAATTATCAAATTTCTATTTACGAACTTCTTAATTCTTGACAATCCGTTACTTTCGTGACTCAAGTATGATGGATCGCTGATCGCTTGGCTAAATTTTACCATGCATGTATTCCAAACACATATACACTCAGGCAAAAGCATGATAAAGCTCAATGTGTACAAAAGTGTGACAACTATGCACTGACCATTATAGAACTATATAGATATATTTTATATAGATTCTGTTCTTAATGTATTTCGTTTTACTCAAGGAAGAATTTGATAAATAGTCCTTGAAAGAAGTTATTTTTGTGATTTATCTTCAAGGCAAATAATATATAAATTTATCAGAATAGAGCGCATTAACTTTTGGCTATATTGTCTACGCATTTTTTTAAAATTCAACGCTGCTTTGGATATAATGACATTGATATTTCAATCATTCGTTTCATCTTGCAAACATTTTCAGGAATTACATATTATGACGTCGATATCATTGAGGACACGAAAAGATATTGCCACTTGAAATTTTGAGATTTTCCTATTTTCGATTCACGAAAAATCAGGCTGGAGGTCCTCGAGCACGCTCAGGGATGAGCATAGCTCGATACTTTTCTGAGAAATGAAAATTTTTCAATGGGTGATGCTAATTTTATCAATGAGACAATAAAGATTATCTATCGAAAAATTTTCATTTGTCAAAAAAGTATCGAGCTCTGCCCATCCTTGCTCGTAATATTAAAATTTAAATATATTAATTTAAAATATTAGAATGTGCTATTTCTCAAACCTTTTAGTCAATCATTTTCAAATTTGACACAACATTTTAACCTACCTATTTTAAAAATTATTCAAAAATGTATTTATTCAGATCCTGTTAATATTACAGTTGTTACTTCATGGTAATGTCTATATTATCGTGATTTTCCTATTGTGAGTTGACATATCATAATTTTAGTCTTTACTCGATGTGGCGTTTGAAAATTTGTTTCTATTTATCATATGATGAATCTGAGAATAAGGAAATCATTTAAAAACGTGTAGCAGCAAAGAATTGAACGTTAATGGGCGATAAAAAGAATCGACCCTTCAGGCAACGTCAATTCGGACCAACTTCCCGTTTTTTTGCCACGCGCGTAACATTTTTTTCTTCTTTCCCTTAAATACATTTTTCCGGATATACGATCTCGAAGCTTACACACTCGCTTGCTCACATTTCAATCTAAGCCCTGATGCCCTTTACAATCCAATATTCCTGCGTTATTTCGACTTTTTTCTTCCCTGTCCGCACTCGGAAATAAAAACGTTTTATTTCATCCTATACACGATATTCAATCCCACTTAATCGTCTCTCACATCTATCTCCGACCATTTTTTTTCAATACTTCCGTCTTCCGATTATTCCGGTGAAAAAAACGTCCGTCTTAATTAATCATCGAAAGAATATAAAAATGAAACGCGTTGGTTTATTTTTGCTTAATTCTGACACAAAAAAAATAAAAATAAAAGAGTCCTTGTTCAAATTAGTTTTTCTGTAAAACTTGACCTTTTGATAACTTGAAAAACCGACATTAAATTTAATTCAACGTTAACGCAATGTTAAAAAAAAACAGTTGAACAAAGTTGGTTCAAAAAGTGAACAAAAAATTCGAATTAAAATTTCTACATGAGCGTTGTACGCGATACTTTTCGTTCTCTTTTGCTCTTCCTAAGTTTTTCGTCTCGCAAAACAATGACTCGCAGGTGTGAAAGAAATCGGATGGAAAGCCCTTGGGCCGGAAAAGGGCACTTTCGCGTGCTCGGCCGAACGAGCGTCTCGATACAAAGCGTCAGCCCTCGTCCGTTTTCCCCTTTTTCTCGTCCTTCTCTCCTCTTTCGCCGTGGACTCGAGACTTTTTACTCTGCCACATTTTTTGCTTAGTACTTGGTCCACACTTTCGAATCCAGCTGATGGCCGCTAATTCCATTAATTTATTTATATAGCTCGAAGAAAAATTAAATGACAATTTAAATGACAAAAATTAAATGACAATTTAAAATCATGAAACATGATGAATCTGTTCATGAAATATATATGCTCAAGTTGCCAATTAATAGTTAAACTAAGGCAAAAAAGATTAGAAACTGTTTGACGGAAGGTAGAGTCTGTATTATATAAAGGTTTTACGTTTTGTTGCGATTGTCTGGTACAAATTTTCTCTGAGCAATATAAAAAGTGTCGTTCAACTTTTGGGGACATATGTCACCGAAAAATTTACATTGTTTCCGAATATACTTTTATTCAAGGAAAAACACAGATGACATTGCATAGAACTATAACTGAAAGTAAATAAGTATAGGAAAAAAATAGTAGAATAATAAAAGATATTTAGCTTGTATCTCGTCAATATTGATTATAAAGTACAGAAAAGGATAACCATCCGGGAAAACGTTGAACGAGACATTTGCTTGGTAGGTGATGCGGGACAGTGTGGGAAATGGTAAACGTCGGCTTCTGTAGGAACTGGGAAACCTTAGCAAGAAGGTCGAAGCCCGTTATTGGCTCGAGGCGGAAGCGTTTGACATTCGGAATTCTATACTATATATATACATTGATACACGTAATACTCACATATATTTATGTAAGTGAAGTTATATAAAAAGGTAATGGCCTGGGGAGACGAGTACATAACCGAAGACGTCGACGACCGATGTACGAGAGGTGAAGGATGCCGGTCACCGATTCTCGGACTGTTTTGCAGACTCGTGTCGCCATGAATAGGGTGTCCCTGAAGTCTTCGTCACAAGTATATAAAAAGAATCCTCACTCTCATACAGAAATAATAAAATGCTGAGCCCTACGAAATTTGAGATTCTTTCCATTTGACGTAAATATACCAATGTCCAGTTATCAAGGGTCAATTGGATTGTTTTGAAACATGGTATTAGAAATAAGTGGTTACATTTTGTTTTATACATATGTTGTTTTGGAACGTATGAAAAGCTGTTGTATCAAATTTCAAAATGTTTCACGTAATGGTTCAAGCATTAGGTTTCATATTGTCACAATCTTAAGATTTATAGAAATAGAAACGTTTGATGGAGGGTTGAGTTACAAATTTACAAAGGTTTCGCTATAATTTATTGATTTTTTATTGTTTAGATAATGTTGATTGTCGAATTTTTAAAAGTGTATTTAAACTATTAATTAATATTCTATAGCAAGCAACAACAAAAAAATTGTTTCAGGAACTATCTCTCTTTTGGGATGAATTGGAGTGATTATAAATATGGTTACAAGTGCCCTAAATTTTTGATACGTTGTTTCGAAATGTATGGAAAATTGTTGACTTAAATTAAAAAATGATTCACCAAATGGTTTCAAAACTATCAGACTTTGAATGTCCATTCATTAATTGGCTGAACTGAGTTATACAATAGCTTCTGTCAACAGCTCAGATAAAAAAACTTCTATAATAACTTTTTTATTCAAATGAATTTTGCAAAAAATGTATACTTCTGACCAACGTTAAACTTATTTTTTGGACACCTTGTAACGTGAACGAAATAGAGTGACAGTGATGAAATGGGCACTGGCTCGGAGCAACGATCACCTAGTAACTTCGTAAACCATAAATACGAAGAGAGAGAGAGAGAGAGAAAGAGAGATAGACGAAGATTGATTCAAGTTTACCGTCAGAATATTCATTCGTCGACAGTTTGCAGGATCGAGATTGTAGGAGACATTCCCGGGCCATTATTCCAATAAAGAAATGTAACGATGATTTTTTTTTTTTTTTCAAATAAAATAGAATTGTAAGACGAATGTTTGTTCTTACGTAGCGAGAACCTCGTTTTTTTCATTAGTTTCAGGCAAGAGCAAACGACAGTGATAAAAGACGCGAAGAACGCGAGAGATTTCCCGTCTCGCCGGAAGGAATTTGAATGGTTGGCCGGGCTCGGTACAGGGGATGAAGAATTCCGAGCTGGAGATACCGGAGCAAAAATTGTACGTCGAGAGAACAGGAGCTCGTAAAGGAGCCGGAAGTTAAGAGCCATTTAACCGAATTCTCCTTTTTTTCCCCCAGCGAATCTCCAGAAGGATTCAAGAGGGCAACAATTCACCAAGTTACTTTTAATTGGAGATAGAAAGTTATCGGCGTCGGGGTGACTTAAATCTCGAATCGCGAAAATCTGCACCATCTTTTATATATCTTCTCGCTTTTTGTTTAGAGGGAAAAAAATATTCTTGCGCATCAGAATTTTCTGCGTATTCTCGACACGGACGACAAGAGGCGGTGGTGGCGGGCGAGGGGGGGGAGAAGAAGAAGAAGAAGAGGAATAATAAAATTCCGGGTTAACCGGAGCTTCATTCCGTCATCCTTCGCATTTTATCTCCATCTTCGTCCGGATCTCGCACACACCTTGTTCAAACACGCTGCGAGTCCATTTACCATACTCCAAGGTAAAGCCCCCGCTGAGGTATATATAGCAGTCACCTCGCCGAGCGCGAGTTTTATCTCTGCTGAGAAGGTATATATATATAATCCATTCACCGCGCGATGAAAAATTATTATTTTCCAGAAGAAATATGCATGTGTGTCGCAGCCAGATATATATTCGGGTTCTGCATCGCGAGACTCGAGAATAAATTGTTGCCCGGGTCGCGGATTTTCGTGGCGCTCGCGTGAACGCCGGAGTGAGATATTATACGTTCGTCAGGTTTCGATTCACACTATATACCGGGACACTTGAGCTTTTCATGCACCGCGACAAACAAATCTCCACCCGCAGAATATTATTTCGCAGGATTTACGTCCCTTGCAGATTTTTTGAAATCGATTTTAGCAGAAATTTTCGTATTTCTTGTTATTTTGAAAAATTGAACTAATTTGTCAATTTTTCAAGTTTCGTCGACTATTAATTCGAATTTCCTAATTAAGGTGGTCCGATGATGGACGTGTTCTGACTTTTAGGTTAAGCGTGCAATGTTGAGGCAAAATTATTGATCGAAATTTTTTGATATAAGATATTTGATTCAAAATTTGTATTAACGTTCTTTGGTGTAATATTAGAAGGTATGCCAAATTTAAAGATACTTCACTATCTAGAAATTAAAATATTTATCGTCAAAAGTCACGACTTTTAGCATAAGGCTTATGGGAGATAGCGAAAATTTCTCATTGTTAATAATTAATATCTCAATTTTTATAGCAAGTGAATGATATTAAAATTTAGACACAAGACAAGTAACGTATTAATCTCAACATACACCAAATTTCATCACAAAACCTTGGATAGCCAGAAATCATCGGACCACCTTAAATTTCACATTTTCAGGTAAATATAAAAATGGTCGTTGTCATAACAGAACGTTCAATGAATTTTTTACAAAATTGATGTGAAAACGAATAAGGAAAATTACAATTGATGTTGCAAAACTCGGTAATTTTAAGTATCTCAAGTAAATATAAGAAAATAAAAATCTACATATATAGCTGTCTGAAATAATTTTTTTCTTAGAAATATGGCTATGCACCTTCATCATAATTATAATTATGGTGTTTTCTAACCATAAGAAGCCTATAAAAAATAATCAGCCCGATTTTAGCAGGAGAACCTCTGTCCCATAATTACCCAAAATTCTAAAATTTTTTTCATTTGAATCGAAAAATTGATCAGAACCTTTACATTTCGAACCATGACCGTCGTATAACTGCAAATATAATCTCAATTGTAACGTTCAAAAATACGTACATATATACTTCTTCGCAAATATTTATTTACCTCTCCCGTATTAACTTTATGAAAATAAAAAAATATAGATTTTGACCAATTTAAAACTTGTCACATATATGTTTAAAAATTGAAAATATTTATGTTTTTCTTAATATTCACATCAAGTTCGAAGTAACTTTGAAAATTTGACAAAAATTTAACACCTCAAAATCCAAGAATAATTTAAAAAAAAAGGTTGACATTGTATATGAAAAAATTGGAAGTGACTCAAAGGGAGGATAAAAATTTGGGTAAGCTCTCCCCGCCTCGCGTTCGTTTCTTCTAGTCAATTTGTCACGATATCGCGTTTCGCATCTTTTTCGCATTTCGAGAGTACAATATGTTCGGGTTAAGGGTGAAAGGAGGAGAAAGTCATCAAACTTTTTAGCGAGGAGAGTAGCCCGAAGGACGGGTCGTTGTGTTTTCTCAGCCGGAAGTCTGGCCGATGATTTTCCGAATATCCAAAAAAGAAGGGATCGAGCCGGGCTGGGGCTTTACAACAGGCTGTGTGATCACTTTTAACAAGGGTCCATTCTTACCAGCCCTTTTATCGTTTCTCCGAGATTTCCTCCGGATCGAAGAGGATATTTTTAGACGCCAAGGTCTCATTTTTTTTCCTCGACGCGAATCTCTTTCCCCCTTTAAGGTCGTTCGGTATAGGAACAACGACAAAAAAAATCGCAACGAAATTCCGGCTGATAAGGTAAACGCCCCAATAGTTGGGTAAATAGTAATAGTAAGGGTTTTCTCACTTTATCTTTTTGTTTTAATATTTAAACAAAAAAATCTATTTCAAATTCATATCTTGACTATTGTCTGATAATTTAGCAATTCAAAACTCATTCAATGTGTTAACTTTAAACAATATTTCTAGTAAATAAATACTTAAATGTTTAAATATGGAGTTTTTTCTAATAAATTAACGTTATGAAAAATATACTTCTTCGTACAGGAAAAATAATTCATACTATTTTATTGAGAAAAAAATAATTCAAATATTAAAAATAATATAGCGAAAATTGTCCAATTATTGGGGAATACCCAACTATTGGGACGTTTACCTTATATGGGAAGTATGGCCGAAAATTTTGGCGCACTCTAAAATTATGCGAAGAACTCCAACTAGGATTATTCGAGGAGCGAGAGAGGATCGAGAGCAAGCCAAGTCTGGACGAGTTCTCGTATAATTCAGGGTATATGTGTATCATCGATCGAGCCAGTTGCACAGCAGCCTGTGTACACCGAAAATTACTGTGCAAGCTAACTGCACGCGCGCTCCGCGTGTATCGGAAAGTGTGTGCATAACAAATTCTATACAGAAACCTTGATTAATTGACAGCCTGAATTATAAAAAATGTCAAAAAATATTTTTTTAAAGATTATTGCGTTCATTTAGATAATAACATTATTTTATAGGAACTTATTTGCGTTAATTATTAAAAAATCATACAAAAAGCGTGTAGCTTGGATGTCATAAAAAACAAAGTGCTATAACGGTGAGGTTTACTTGCTAAATAAAAATATTTTAGGATACGTCACAGTTTGATAGTCGAGATATTTATTGTTGAAAACTGCAATTTTTAATGCACAATTATTAGGGTACAAAAATATGTAGTTTGAACAAATAATTATCTCGACTTCCCCACCGTAAATGTTCCTGACATTGATGAAAATTTTATCAAAGGGTTTTTGACATCGAATTACTTTAACAAAGTACTAAAAAAATTTTATACAAGTATAAAAATGTTACTTTGATAAAAAATCGAATGTAATTACCTCTTTATGAAAATTAATTGCGTAACTATAGTTAAAAAGGTACTAACTAGATCTCCCTTCAGGAAATTAATCGATGTAACGAGGTCCATGGAGGAGGAACGTAATTTTCGCGAAACAGCTCCTGGCCCATCGATTATCTCATTGTTACGTTTTTCTTTCATTTTTTTTTCTATCGTGGAGTGTGCCACAGAAGGAGACGAGAGAGGACAGAGGACACAAGAGGATGAGTCTTAGCGGTAACAAATTGATGAAATGACGGAGCGGACGTACGATATTAAATCTCAACTATTTTTAGATTTTGTGTCCTTTTATACATATATATATATAGTATACACGTCGATGCGGGAGCCTGGACGCTCTTTTATACTATATAAAAATAGGTCGAGGGCTGATTGTCGCGGGATCGATTTATGGTCCTGGCCGTTGTGAAAGGCCGAATTAGCGGGGAAGGCTCTTTATTGGAAATAACGGTTATTGCTTCGATTTGTTCTTTTAATGGCCATTGTCCTCTCTCTGACTTATCTCCAATCTCTTAGTCCCGAATCGATCATCCGATCGATCTTACTCGCCTCTTTTTCCTCCGAGAGAAGAAAAAAGCACGAAACGAGCGACGCACACGTCGCCGTGAAAAAAAAATACTTTCTACGCAACATCTTCATTCCTTTTATTTTATTCTATTATTATTCTATATCAATTCGGCGGACGTCCCTCTATTTTCTGCAAATATTAACCTACCAATTGCGCCTTTTACTTTATACATTTAAATCTCTCCTGTATTTGGAATTAGACCCGGAGGCGATTTAAATGTATAATAATTTTATTAATTATGCAGAATATTCAGTGAAGAATTCATCGTTCGAATTCCATTGTATCGTACCAGGTGCTCGTTTCCTTCAATTTTCCGAGACGAGATTGTGTCGGGATGAGAATAAGGAGAATAAGAGTGGAGAAAAGAAACGAGGATCCCCGTTGCTCTCCTTCCTATACAAGATTTCAACATACTTTTCCCGCAGCGTTATTCTCTTCGATTTTTCTTTTCCGCCCCCCGCCTACAGCCGCTTTTCTTTTCTCCGCCACTTTTTTCTCCTCTCACTTGCTCTTTTCGTTTTTTTTTATATCTAGGAATAACAAGAACGCTCGTTACTCGAAATGCGAATATCATTAAACGGGCAGAGAAATTCCGCAGTTTTATATCTTTCCTTTGCGTAATATAATATGTAACGACCCCCCGGTACTCATCGCTCGTACTTTGCTTCTCTTTTCTTCACTGTTGGACCGATTCGATTTTTGCAATAATTTCCTGAAATATAATATTTCGGCGAAGCGATCCTCATTGCCTTATTTGTATTACAATTTATTGAAAATGTCTTTCCATAGCTGAGTTTAAAATCTTTTCATGATTTTGTTATCAGATTATCCTTCTTTGGTAAACATATGTAAATATTCGTCTATTTTAGAAAAATGTATCATCTGGCAATTGAAATATTTAATGTTATAATAAATTAGCATTTTTAATCTAATCTTTTATGGAGTGTTTTACAAAAAGTAACGATTTTTTTTGTAAATATGTAATATAAGCAATCGTGAATTTTTTAATCCCAGGAAAATACATTTCTCCTCTCAGTTAACTTTTTGATAGACACCCTTAAAGAAATCCTCATGTTAACATTTTTTTAAATTTTCATTTAATTAAAAATTTAATTCTAAACGTTAATTTTTTGTTTTTTTTTTGTTAAAAAATCAATTGCTTGGCAGCTTCCATGCTGGGCATAATTTTGCTCTTCACGGTCTCGGAACTAATGATCGTGATCTCGAGTGTGTTACGGATAATGGGGTTAGAGCACCGATCGAGTTTCGTACCTTTTCGGCCAGGACAAAAAGCATTCAATTATCTCGAAAGCAGAGCTCGCAATTATACAAGTCCACAAGACGTTACCAAGGTTTTTTCTTCATTCTTTATTTTTTTACATAATGCATGAGGCTCTACACTCTTCTGCGGCGAGACCTTTTCGGAGGGATGAAAAAGGCCAATTCGGACAAAAAGGGTTTCTTCGCCCCGAGCGGAATCTCTTCGCGGTCTTCGTTTAATAGCGGCCAGAAGGAATTTTATTAAAACATTTATCGACTCGATATCCAGGCAAAGAGGACTTTTTTACACAAAATAAACCAAAGAACAGAGCCCTTTAAGGTACTTTTCTCCTTTTATCGCGTTTCCTCTGGATTTTGTTGAAAATTTACACAAATCTTCTTTGCATATGATATGCATATATATGTGTATTAAATTTGAAGACGTTTCATCATGTAGAAGTCGAAATATTTATTGTAAAAAATCACAATTTTCCATACTCTCCCATAAAAGTACATTGCCCCAAATATTGCAATTTTTAACTTTAAATATCTTGACTTCTTGATGGTAAAACTTCTTCAAATTCTTCTTCAAAAACTTCTCCAACACCTGTCAAATTTAAATCGCTTAAAATATTAAAAAAATGATCACCAAAAAAATTACAAAAACGCGCTTATAAAATGATAAAAATGAAAAAACAAATCTCAGTTGATTACTGCTTCAGGCACAAAAAATAATATGGACGTTGAAAAAAGTTTAAATGATAAAAAAAGAGGAAAATGAAAATTATATTAAAGCGCTCGTATATAGGAGCGAAGCTTCGTAAAAAGGGAAAAAAGGACGGTACGAAGAAGACAATAGGCCTGATAATTACGAAAATGGATTAGCGAGGAGCGCATGAATGTGGAAAGAGCCGAGTAAGGAGGAAAAAAAGGGGGTTCTATGGGGAATAATTTGTAAGAAAGCTATTTGTACTTTAGCCCTGAAAAGTCGAGGCGTAACAAATTTGTCTCAAGGCCTTTTGCCGAGGATAACTTGGATTAGCCACGTACAAGTGAACTAATTTATTAATTGAATTTAAGTTGGCGGAGCGAGTCCTTCTCGCGCTATCCTGAAAGGAAACACGTCGAGTTTAACCGTGGGCCAGTCAAGACAGAAACCAGAGAAAATTAGACAGAGAGTGTGTGTGTGTGTGTGTGTGTGAAAGAGAGACGGAGCTATTTGAAACGTCGAGGACGAAGCAAGATTTCCAACTTGCCGCAGCTTTTCCTGACTTTTGCCAAAAACTTTGACTAATACTCCACAACCAACTCTTGTCACGACCAAACCGACATTACGTTCTGACACAATGCTCAAACTTTTACTTTCATTTACCAAATTACCGCACACAGGAAATTTTTTTTTTTTTTTAAAGAAAAGTAAAACGCCTCGTGTACTGAATGTCTTTACAAAACTTCCACGGATAACTTAAAATCGCAATTTTTCGTCGTCAAGCCTGTGTCTATGGATGTCTGTTGAAAATTCTCTTGAATTAAAAAAATCCTGAAACCTGACGGCATTTGTATTGAAAAATTTGATTTTTTTTTGGTATGAATTTCGGTTTGTTGCGATTTGTGGCTTCGTTCTATGATAGAATTCAAATTTTTCAACGCGCTCTATATTTTGTGATCCATACGAAATAAAATATTTTTTTAATCGAAACAATACTACATAATGAAAAAGTTTTGTAAAATAATTTTGTTTTTTGCAATGTTTAAAATCCAATCCGAACCAAGTTATGATGAAATCCGTGCAAGAACAGCGATAAGTATTTCAAAGGTTCATTGCAATTTGATACTCGGCAAAAGATGTTTTCGCACCATTTTTCATTACTCAGTGTCCTTTTGTAAACTTTTGAAAAAAGAAAAACGCTCTACCGAAATACAGAAGAAAGAGAGAGAGAGAGAGGAGAAAGCGTGGTTGAAAATCATAAAAAAAAAAAGAAAAACAAAAAAGAAAAAGCAGATTCGACAAGATCTTAATGTGAAAAGTTAATCGAAAGATTGATCGTCTGGGGATAAAATAAAATGAGAAGAAAAAAGAAAATGTACGAAGGGGAGAGGAGAAAGTTTCCAAGAGAGCTGTTTTATTGTCGAAAAGTTTGACACTGAATTTTACGAGACGAGAGCGTGTATTTCCTTCTCGAGTGTTACTTCTTCACTTCTTTTTTCATCTCGAAAGCGACAGGGGAGACAAAAAGGGGAAGAAAAAAAAGCACGAGAGGGCGACGAGCAAGGGGGATGAGCAAAGTTGAGTCGTGACTGTTTTTTTTTGTTTCACCTTGCAGAAAACTCACCGCGCGGCACTAGTTTTCATCAGCCAACTTGGAGTCCATTAAGAGAGGAGAGAAAAATGTGCGAAGGAACTTGAAGCGAAGCCCCGCACTTCTGCTCGCGTGTTATCTCAAACATAACCGAGATCCCATCGAGACGAAGCTTGCGAGCGGCTTTAATCTTCTCGCTAATTTATCGAATGAAATCACAAACGTGCCACGGTGGAACTTTGATTTTTCTTCCTTTTTTTATAACTATCTTTCCCAGAACGAATTTTCTTCAAGAGGGAAAAAGAGAAGCGTTACGCTTGGTTTAGATCTTGGCAATTTTTTCAAAGGATCTCATTAAAAAAAACTAACGAGTTTTCGTCTGATCATAAATCTTGGAGAAATTCTTATCCCCCGACATGAACTCGAATGTGCATTGCGAAAATACATTATTTTTTTCAGACTTATATTATACTCGATAAATTTCAAGCTCTCAAAAACGTTTAATGCTCAAACAAACATTATTTTTACGTATTATTTGAAAGCTTCTTCAACATGGATTTAAATGTATTGATATTGAAGTTTCGAAAAATGGTTCTTATTTGTTCCCTTATTTTCGTCAATGATTTTGTTATTGCGAGACATTCTTTTATACTGAGAGAATTTTTATATGAAAAAATACTATTACTTTTTGTACAAATTGCTCTCCGTATAGAATCTTGCAAAAAAAAGCTCAGCGCTTAATAATATCGAAAAAAAGAACAGAGAAGATGAAGCGAGATACGAGAGAACTGATTTACTCGACAGATAAACGAGAATCTTGCCCTTCTCCGAATCGAGCTTCGAAGCCCCGCAATAAGTTGCAGAGATATCAGATTTTTTGCCGTGTATTCGCGATATCAAATAAATTGCCTACTTGTTTCCTTTCATCGAACTTTCCCTTTTAATTCTTCCAATTAACATAAATTGCGAAGAATCGATCAAATCTTTTTAAGGTCGTTGTTTCTCATTTGTTCTGCTGTACAAAGTGATCTGCGATCAGTTTAAAAATTGATAAGAGGTAATCATTCAAGATCAATCAAGGTCACCTGTACATGTTACGTAGAAGTATGAAAATCATATAAATAAAAAATGTTAATTTTTTTTTTAACTGAAGAAAACTTCTTTGATGTATTATAAAAAGTTATGCAAAATTCGAAGAAGCATCACCATCTAGAAGTCGAAATATTTAGAATTGAGAATAGCAATATTTAAGACTTATTGTTTTTTATGAAAGAGTGCAGAAAAATATAATGTTTACCAATAAATATTTCGAATTAGAAGGTGAAACCTCCTAAAACTCAATAAACACAAGTATACACATAACGTCACGAGCAACAACGCGTTTTCCTTTTCGACATGCTTGAATTGATATTTAGCGATTCTTCTAGACATATATTTCATATAGTATAATCTCGCATAATACGATCTATTCCGATGAATTGATTATAAGCTTCGTGTCTTTTTTAAAATAGCATATTCGATCGCAAAATTTCCTGCAGATAACGAAAATGCTACTTATTTGGGACGAAATTCAAAAATTCATATTGGAAAATCGAAAAAATTGATCCAAAATTCAATTTTTTGGCTCATTCAATATGAATTCTTGGCTTTCATCCCGAATAATTATCATTTTCATAATTACTGCTTTTTTCTTTTTGACAGTTGTGAATCGATATTTTGCTGTTGTTTTAAGAGGATACTTCTTATAACTTCGCATAATGGGGTCTTCGCATAATGAAACGATTAGAGGCCTCATGTCTTTTTTAATATATTCAATATGAATTATTGGCTTTCACCCCGAATAATTATCATTTACATAATTACTGCTTTTTCCTTTTTGACAGTTTTGAATCGATAATTTGCTGTTGTTTTAAGAGGATACTTCTTATAACTTCGCATAATGGGGTCTATTCTATAATGAAACGATTAGAGGTCTCATGTCTTTTTTAATATATAGGAATACAAATTTTGAGCAAATTTTTAACAAATTTTTTAGATGCTCATTTTACTCGAAATAACATAAGATTTTATAAAAATTTACACACGAATCAATAAATTTATTAAAAGATATTTATAAACACGAGTCGATAAAATATTCTTTCAATAATATGCATTATATTTACATTTTACGAATAAAAATAAAGATATACACATGTACACATGTATAAATTGGTGAAACAATCCTGAAAAAAAAATATTTTAAGCTATTTCTCAACTAAAGGCGAGCATTGAATTTATTTAATAGCGATCCCGTGGAATTTATTTCTGAATGGTGGTAGAGCGAGGGAAAAAAATCGTGGAGTTATTCATCGCTGGAAAACGAATAAACCACCGATTTTTCTATATACCAGGTTGTATTCAGAGAAAATTGTGCTGTATAGATTTTAGATTCTGCGCTCGTGAAACTTCCCTCTGCACTCTTACTAAATCACACACGTACGTTTTCAAAGCCCTTTTTACTCGCACTTTCGACATATATAGTTTCACGATCAATGAAAATCCCGCTAAATCTGATGTACATGTGAGAAAAGGGTCGAACGCGAAAGAGATTTTTTATTCGTTTATTTTTTCGCGACACAAAATGCAGAGAGGCTTTTCCATTTGCAGAAAGAAAATATATGTGAAATTTAACGAGAAATAACATTTATTTGTACAAAAGATATTATTTGCGCAAATAACGACATAAAAATGAATAAACGCCAATCAATTATTTTTCTCAAATAAATTTAAAAAAATATATACTTAAAAAAAAACAATATGTTAAAAGCATATTAAAAAAAAACTCCAATTAAACAATTTTTTTCGCAGAAATAAGTTGGGACTTGAATAATTCCGAGCTTGAATTTTTTTCGTTAAACCACGACGAAGGTTTTCCGAAGATTTTCCTCATGAAGATTCTGAAGTCGTGAAAAATGAGGTTACGTCAACAAGCTTCTTTTTTGCTCGGAGCTCTTCTCGTTTCGAGACGAGAGGGAGACGAACGTTTACTTTTTTTTCATTTTTTTAAAATGCCTTCCAAGTTTCTCTCTCTCTCTCTCTCTCTCTCTCTCTCTCTCTTGCATCTGGCAAAAGTCAAAATGCAATTTGAACGTTCGATAGCAGTCGTCGTTCTTTTTCTCGGTTCCTACGCGCGTCTTATCCTCCTGGTTATTGTTTCAGATTCTCGATAAAAATCGAGCGACATGTAAATGATTGCTCTCCCAAGGGGGCGAAACGTGTGGAGCGAGGAAAAAAATTGATATGCGCGAAAAGGAGGACGAGACGGAAATACTGCTGGAGAAAACAGAAAAACAACCGAAAAAGTAGCAACTGATATTCGTGTCAACACATATTTCTTACTGAGAATACAAAATATAAACTTTTAGTATTTCTTATATAGTATGAACTTTTTTGGCTTGTTCAATATATGAATTCTTGGATTGCGCCCCAAATAATTGGCACTTTCGTTATCTACGGAAAATATGCGATCAAATAGGCTCTTAAAATCGAAATTTTTTTTTTAATAGTAATTTATTTTACATCTTATATTTATGTTATATTTTATAATATTTTAAAAGAGAAAAAACGATAGTCAACGACACAATTTTTTAAAATAAATTTAAAATAAGGTTTGGGCACAATATGCAAATTTAGCTCGAATTGAATTTTTGGCCAATTGAAAAAAATGAACGAGAGTGGAGAAAGGAGAACGATGCTATCGGTGTTGGTTCGTCGTTGATAAAATTTTTCAGACGTATCTCGACAGGATTCGCGATAAGAGAGCTAGCGTTTGCTCTCATAAAGAAGATAGAACGGGAAACGGTGAGTAAATTTAGTACACCCTGGTACTATAAATAAACAGATCTTTGAACGAAAAAAAAAGTGGATGAGTGTGTGTGCACGCTTTGGAGAAGATATCGAGAGAACGCAAACATTTGAGGCTGACTGAGCGAGCCTCTCAAAGGATATAGAGGAAGGAGGGGGGCAAAATGGGCCCCTTAAGAAAGAAATGCTTGAAACCTCAGATTTTTTCACTCGTTTCACTTTTTTTAAATCCCTTGTCAAATATTTGGTGTTAATTTGCTGTGTCTACTATAAATAAAAAATAGAAAAATATGGGACAAAATGTCCCCTCCCCAAAAAAAAATTTTATAACGTGAGTTTTTTACTCTCGTATCAAATTTTTGAGATTTTTCGCTATGTATTTAGTATAAAAATGCACTAACAGTTAATGATAAAAATTTGGAGCAAAACGAACCATTTACAAACTTGAATCCAATTTTCTTGATTCTGTTTAATACCATTTTTACTTGACAAAAATTTTAAAAGCACATTTTGTACGAAAAAAATATTTGAAGATTTTTAAATATTCAGTGAGCCCATTTCACCCTCAAACACTTTGCGCATTAAAAATTTTAGGGGCTCATTTTGCCCCCAAATATTTTCAGGTTTTGGAAATTTCAGGTGGTCCATTTTGCCCCCCTCCCCCCTTCCCCTACTATATATTTCAAGAGCGCGAAAGTCTCAGTCACGATGTGCAATGAAAAAAAGGCGAGAGGGAGCAGGGAATACGAAAGAAAGGGTGTGTCGAAGGGGAACGAGAGGCTTCATCGATCCTCCCAACTTTTCGCCACTTTTTCACATTTTTGTATGAAATATCTGGATATTTCAACATCATTTATCCATTTTCATCAGTCGAATTTAATTTTCCTTATTCGACAAAAAATTATCTTCGTTAATGAAAAACTTTCTATTCGGAGTTTGACTTTTGTACTTTTAATTCGAACAAAATATCAAATAGAAAAATTATTTTCCCAAAATAATTTCTATTTAGATAATAAAAACTGATATATTATAACACAAGAGCAAAATATTGTCCATTACTCGGTATACCATTTTCATATACGGCGGCGTCATTAAATTTTCAAAAAATGTTTGAACTTTGCCGACCCGACTAATTTAAATATCCGAGCAAACTCAATTAAAGGTCATAGTCAATTGAACAATTTCTATGCAGCGTTGAGTACATAAGTACTCGATAAATTGTTGGGTAAAAAATTTACGATGAAAATGGTAAAAAGCGAATTCATCGGAGAAAAACCACGATGAGAAAATTGGATCGCACAATTGACCCAATTGGCTAGATGAGTTTTGGAAGTGTACAGTTCAACTCTGAATACAAAAAACCTGATTAAAAAATTCTACGGGAGTTATATTTAATGATTATTTTTAAAAATAGAATCGTGCTGCTACTCAATAGCTATAATTGGCTAAAAAAATGTCTGATTCTTTATTTAATATATTCCAAAAGTCTTTGAATCTTGAATACATTTTTAGCAATAAATAAGAAAATATATGCGAAAAATGTGTAGTAAATGAGGCAATGGAAGATCAATATTTGCTTGAAAGTTAGTCAATTGATTTCTCGTCGTTCCCAGTTTTGTGAGCTAAATATACAATATTTTTAATCGATTTATCACGTATTATTTTTAGAAGACTTTCGTCTAAAAACACTTATAACAGCACAACCACTTGAAATAATTAAAAAAAGATTGTCATTTTTTATAGGCAGACGAAATGAGAATGAAAAAAATATAATAACATCGAAAAGGAAAAGTTGACACAATTTGAAGAAATATCCAACATGATACATCTTGGCCAAATTTTTGGATCATTAAAGCGCTCTTGGAGTTCGTAAATATGTACACGCATGTAAAATATGCAAGTTGACTAAAGTTTTGGTATGGCGAAGTTTAACCCTGAACATTGAGCTTATTAAGGAGCGAGAAAGGGGAGAGGAAAGGGGGAGAACGAGGGACATGCGGCAACTCGTAATACCATATTCTTCGGTGCTGTCGTCCCGTGTATTCCCGACACGAGCATTCGACTTCGGGGTAGATGAAATGTTTGCATAAAGTAAGCTTTCGGGATGAAACCGTATTGGCGACGGAGAATACCGGAGAAATCTACAGCCGCGAGATTAAGCTTGTACCCGAAGAATTACTCGCGATACCTTGACGGCTTAACGCAAAAGTTGATACTGATCCTCGGTGACTCGCCTCGTCCTCTCTCTCTCCTCTCTCTCTCTCTCTCTCCCGTTTCACACGAAAAATAAGTTTTCCCCTTGACTCAACCCAACCCGGCTCAACTTCACAGCCAAAAATGATTTTTAAAAGTTTTTCAACTTTCCACCTCGAAACGTATTCAACGGAGAGTAAAAAAACATTACGCTCATTCGAAAATGCCGTAAAAAAATACGTATTACAAACAAATTTTCATTTACACGTTTGATTGCAAATTAAAAAATGTTTATTTTAACGTTGTTGTGGGGTGACAGTTAAATCTAAAAGTTGCTGCTCAGTTTAGTTTTTCTCAGATAAAAAGTGGTTTTCGAGTACAAGTTCATTAACAAAAGTTGTTGCAAACTGACTAAAGAATAACATACTCCAATTACAAGGTGTAGTTCAATGTCAATTGTGCTTGTTACATGATTGAAAAAATGTGGAAAAAAAATTTGTTCAGATTTAAAAAAAAACACAAGCATTATTTGATGTTGTACAAAGCTCCATGCGCCAAATTTCGTGAGGCTTCACAGTGTAGAAAAGTTGAGATATTTATTGTTGACAATTGCAATATTTAACAAGTAAATCTTCTGTACTGTAAATCGTCCTAAAAATTGGTCCACACGTGCACATTGCGTCAAAGAACGTCCATGTAAATTTTTATCAAAATGTAAGTTTATATTCACATTCCTTGATACCGTTTTCATAATTTGTTTGATCAATATCATACGATAAAACCACTATATTTTTCTGGAACTGGACCATTTTTTTATTAAAGTAAAAAATCTTGGATTAAAAAATGGAGTGGGTCGGTTTTCAAATGGCGATACGTTCATACGAGCCCATGAAGGATTTCGCAAGACTTTGAGAAGTATCGATCAAGTATAGGGCTGCTTGATTCAGCGGGGAAAATCGGGGAGCCTGATATAATGTTGAAAACTGAGTAATGCCGTCGTACACGAGTTTAATGGAGAGAAATCAAGTCGAAGCCGGGGAACGAGGGGGAAGGGACGACGAGCCGATGTCGATTAGTTGGAAATTCGGGAGCAGTCGAAAGGATTCTTCGTTAGCCACAGGTACACACGAGCTATATAAACTCACTGTTCGCTCAGATTAATATACGAGAGGGAAAGGAAACAGTTTTCTCGGTAACGATGAACCAACTCGTTTGGAAAACGAGGGATCGTCGTCGAAAGATTTCCCACAACTCCCACAAAGTCCATTTATATATTATGTATTTTATATACGAACGAGAGTCATAAGCTACTTTTACGTGTCTTTCATATGTCAATTTTGAAACCATCATGGAATAAATTTTTGAAGAGACTGTAGAGTACTCAAAAAGAAAAAATTATTAAAATATTATGTAGAATTATAAAGAGGCTTATTTTGGATTTAAAAAACTGATTTTTTATTCTTCTGAATGACGTTCGGATTTACTCCGGTTCATGGTTTCACTCTGATTTTATGTGCTTTATATTTTACGATTTTATTCAACCGTTTTCTGACATTTAAAAATTGATACTGATACAGAATGTAATCCTTTCCATAATTTTTATTTTCATTTTTCCATGAATCTTATCGGTGATTTAAAAAAATTGAACTTTTCTGTTTAAAATCGAAAATAATGTAAAAATTAAAAAATATTTCATATATCTGATGTATCGAGCCATATATGTATATACAATAAAATTTTAAATTAAATTTTGATAGTCGATATTGATTTTTTATGAATTTGAATGAATTTCAATGGTAAATAAACATATCATTTATTATTGGCGAGTGCGAATGTACTATCTGGGTGTTGTGTAGATTCGCTGGTCCTGATATCGGGCTGGCAAAGTGAATAAACGCGCGCGCACATTCGCGCCGATATCCCCGATCTGATAAAACACAAGTACGCTCGGAAATGCATGTAGAAACGTTCGAGTGCGTTTGAACGAGGGCGCACGGTACATTTTCGCGTTTGGTGCAAGAATAAACCAACTTTCGTTGCACGTTTACCAAGCGTTGATCCACATTCTCGTTTGCACGAGACCGAAAATTGCGAAAACGTGTGTGGTACTTCGGAATCAGCAGACCCTATTTTACAATTACCATAACGAGATACCGTTTGACGATACTATCAAACGAATCGATCAAAACTGCATCGATAAAAAACTAAATCAGAATTATTTATCCGACATGAAACATAAGCTTTTAAATGAAATCGCTCATGGGTCGACCCCCTTTGATTTTTTTTTTAACTTTGAGAATACATTATGTACGTTAAAAAAATATCCTGAAAATGTTAGCCCTTATTATGCAGCCATTTTGAAGTTATGGCTTTTTGAATAATTGAAACATTTTTTTTTTAACTTTTTTATCAATTTTTTGACGTACAAAACTTTCGTTATAAAAATTGGAAAAAAATAGTTTTTTGTAAGAAAATTTCTCAGCTTTTCAATGGAAATATTCAATGGAAATATTCTTTTTTTTATTATACGCAACAGAAGACCCTTAAAAATCCAATTAAAATTTAAAAAAAAACGATTTTTCTCACGATGCGGCCTCTGCTAGCTCAATTATATATTTTTTTCTGAAAGCTGAAACTTTTTTCCACGAAATATGTGATTTTCACGATGTGCATATTTTTTTGTTTTTTTTTTCAAAATTAAATAAAATATAAATTCTTAATAATTAAATACCTTTAATATTTGAACTTTTTTCTGATGTTTATACAATTTTGATACAAACATATTCTATATCGTCACCCATAGGCAAGAAACTACAATGTTTGTATGACCTTTACTATTTTCGATTGAGAATATCGTATACGCTCAATACATTTTTTCAAAAATTCAAAAAGTCATAACTTCAAAAGGGCTACATAATAAGGGCTAAAATTTTCAGGATATATTTCTTTTAACGTACAGAATGTATTCTCAAAGTTAAAAAAAATCGAAGGGTGTCGACCCGTGAGCGAGGGTATATTTGGTGGAAAGTTACAAAATTGTATATCTGAAAGGAAAATTGTAAAAAATATTAAAATCTTTTTTTCATTAATTTTTGTCGTAAAGAAGATCGAGGCCAAAGTGCTGAATACAGACGACGCAAATCACTGGGAATGAGATCGAGAGAGAGAGAGAGATAGTCAGACCACGCTTATCAAGCGACTTCATCGCTTGGTGTGCACACATTGGCTCTCCGGTCGAGAGTCGAAGGGAAGATATTGATTCTCCTTGGCGTCTCCGTTTTCCGCGTTAGTTTCGCATTTCGGGTGATAACTATACGCCCTATTTGTCTATGATACAGTCAACCATTGCAGATTCTTACTTCTTCTCTCTTCGTACGAGAAAGCGAAAAAAAAATAATCATTATGCCTCCCTATTGTGAATCATCCAGAAAAATTTAATTTTTTTCGTCAATCCTTACACAATTTCTACAATTTGTCAAACGTTTAACGTACATTTATTTATTTTTATCATGATGTTTTCAGGTTCTTGTATTTTTCGACGAGCTCGAAGTGCTGATAAAATTTTCGCGTAAAAACGTACGGAAAATCCAAAAAAAGAGAAAAAAAGTAAAATCCTATATCGACCCTGTCGGAGCGAATACGGGTCAATCACGCGAGATTATCAGAAATTGCGATAAGCTTTTTCTTCCATTTCACATCGGTTCGATATTACGAGTTGCTAGTCGGACAGAAGAATAAAGAAGAAAAGAGACCAAAAGAAAAAGAGCGAGGGAGAGAGAGAGGTCGAAAGAGAAAAGAAAATAATTGGGAGATGTACAATAAGGGGTTACAGAAATGCAGAAGGAAAGAAAACGTAGTGAATGAAAAATTGTGCAACTTTGAGGAATGAGTAGTCGAGAGAAGAGGAAAAGCAGAGTAAAGTTATTTTTTAAAAATGAAATCTCGAAGAAAAATAGTCGAAAAAATATATATGTACATGTACTTTAGACTAAAAAATAATTACTGTTTGTAAAAAGATTATTTTGTTTAAATTTCAGCCCATAAAAAATGTTTCTAAATAGTTCCTTGACCTATATGCAATAGAACTAATTTTTTAAAAAACTCGAGTTATTACGTTACGAAAATTCTCTGAAAAAATGTAAAATAAACTGATGCTCTTAATTTAAAACTCCATCAGGCAGGCATCCAGGAATTAGGAACGAAAAAAAGAAAATGATCGCGATTTTTTTGTACCAGTCTAATGGATTTAAAGAGAAAAAAAAATGAAAAGAAGAGAGGGTGAAAAACGTAGCGGTAAAATAAAAATAAGCCGCAGCTGGTGAAAAGCAAACGTACGGATGTAAAAATGCGAGAAAATGGAAATGGGGAGAGGGAAGCGCGTATTCGAGAGAAAAACGAGCAGGAAATAAGCGTGGATGAGGAAAAGGAATACGACGAGAAACGAGAGAGGAAGAGATAACGTTCGGACAAAATATCGAGTTGTTAGAGCTCCGCGTGGTTATATCCTCGAGAGGTCCTGATATCAGATGCCCGAGTATATCATGCGAGAGCTTTTGGCACAGAGGTAATCAAGCTCTGTCGTATCGGGGATACTTATCTTCCATGCTCAGATATATCCAGGGCTCTGCACGATAATTGATTACACGAGACTACAAAGCATTGTGGCAACGTTTCAGAATAATCACGGTAATGCAGGCCAGCAGATGTAAGAAAGAAATGAAGTACGACGAAGAAAAAGTAAAAAAAAGCACTTGCAAAGTTTTTTTTTTCTTAAAGAGCTGAGAAACATTTTCTGTCGTTAAAATATTGGATTTGCTCGGCAGTGGACATATTCTTTTGGAACGAATGAAAAAGTACCTAGAAAATTTTTTCAGAAATTACGGCATTAATAGCTTGTTATCTATTATTTTTATATTTTTATTCAAAATTTTGAACAAAGTTTACTCTCAAATAAAAATTGCATCAGGTCAATGATAATTTTTATAGATTTTTTCAGATAACAGATTTATTTTGCTACAAAATTATACTATCTTAACTTTAAGGGAGTACAACCGAGACAGTCTATTCAAAAGTTTGTCCTTATGTGTTAATTTGATGTAAAATCATCAGTTAAAATTTCTTGAGACAGAATTTATTCAAAAATTGCACAGATCTTCGTTAGTATTGTGTTAACGTGTTTGCAAAATTAAAAAAGGCTTTACCATGTAGTTATTTAGATATTAATTTTTAAAAATTGCTACTTTTAACATGGGCTCTTATGGGAGAT